>CACSLK010027831.1:18505689-18519947 GCA_902706635.1 Striga hermonthica
TTGTATTTTCAAGTAGAATACGTCCAATCTGATTGGAACACCGGGTATACTACTCTGACAATCATGATGTTGTTATTATAATCAATGTAGTACTTAGTCTGAGTCCCCACCTGAACTGCTGAAACTGAACGGTTGTGCTGAGGCCTGATCAAACTGAAAATAATATAAACAATTACTACTGACTATGCTCAGAATGATAAATTAACTGATTAATTATGTTAAGATTCTCTACTGAACCTGACATGATATTCGGACTTAGTCGGTATAACTGAAACCGGTTAAGTACGAAACTGAACTGATATTAATTAACTGAACTGAACTGGTCCCGGAATTTAACTGAAAATGACACTGAAACCATGAACCGGGACTGGAACTGATAAATACTGACTGAACCGGTTCCGAAGAGGTGGATTGATAATGAGGTGTGAGTGATTAAAGGAGATTAGGACACTTGTCCTAATTAGACCTCATCTTAGTGCTAATTCACCACCAAAATTGATTAGTCACCATTAAGCCTTCTAAAGAAGCCACCTCAAGCTACTAATAATTGGAGCAAAATCCCTCGCATAACAATTAATTTGTTACGGCATTTAGGAGAGAAATAGCCCATTTGCTTCGGCATTTACCTCTTAAGCATGATTAATTCTAAATTAGTCATGATTAAGTGCTTAATTACTTAATTAAGCATAATACTTAATTACCAAAATTATTCCGAACGTAAATGGGACGTCGAAAATAATTTTGGGTAATCTCGACTGAAATTAATTAATTTCAAAAATTAATACTCGACAATATTAATATATCAGAACTAAAAACATGATTTAGATTAATAAACTGACGGGATATTACACGCTCATTCTTTGAGTGATTCTGAATCTAAGGAGTTTTCAAATCCAGTTGAGGAGAATCTTGTTCTTCACAAGTATGTCATAAAGAAGTGTCTCAAAGTTTCCAAAGTCATCAAGAAGTACCAAGTCCAGACAGAGAAGCTAAAGCAGTTGGAACACCGATTAGAAGAGCGTGAAAAAGAGATCATTCATATCAGAGGTGAACTTTAGAAAATGCGTTTGATGGCCATTGAACTCAATGAAAAGCTCATCAACTCTGACATACACGATGTGAAGCAAATCTAGGATCTCAATAGTTGTTTTGCCAAAATTGTCATGATGGAACACAACAATAAATTCAGCAAACATGTAAGTGATGATAAGAATTTTAACATTGAATCCTTCCGTAATGAGTTGTTTACTACGTAGAATCGTGTAGGAGAAAGAGGAGCTGTGATAATCGTCCTAAAAAGTGAGCTTGGTTGAGTGATGGAGGAACATATGCTGCTTCAAGAACACTATTCAATCATAGAAAAGAAACTCAGCGAGAGCGATGAAGTTATAAAGAGGATCAACAAACCAAAATCCTCTTTTGCTGAAGTTCGAAATTTGAGCCAACAGATAGGCACCTCAGACCAGGGCAAGTACGCATACAACCAGAAGTTTAAAGGTAAGATTGTGAACCAAATCAATCTCAAAGTAAGTCCACTCTTACGTTTGTCAAAGAAGATACGAGTATCAATGGTAAGAAATGTAAGTCAACTACTACTGAAACTCAGCATAAGAACTCAGAAAAGAATTTTCTGCCTACTTATCACTATTGTGGTATTCATGGTCATATTCATCCTAAGTGTTATATGATGCATAATGATATCTACAATGATCAAATTAATGAATGGAGTCCACATGGTATACTTCTAAAAGCACCTAAACTAAAGGTTGATGTTGTAAACTGTGTTCACAGAAAGATTTGCATTCTAAAGAGGTGTAAGAACATTTGTCTGTCTTCTATACTTGCCTTAAAATCCGCTTCCAATTCTGGTTGGTATTTTGACAGTTGGTGTGCGCGTCATATGACGGGTCTTCCATCTAATTTGATAAATATTTGCCTATGTCTTCAAGTTCTGTAACCTTTGGTGATGGTGCTAATAATAAAGTTTTTGGTATTGGGTGTTTGAATGTGCTTGGATTTCCTAAGCTTCAAAATGTTCTTCTTGTTAAAAGTTCGAAATAAAGTTTGTTGAGTATCAGTGGGTTGTGTAATCAAGGCATCAAGTGAATTCTACTAAGTCTGAATGTCTTGTTTCTGATCAAGAGAATAATTTTATTCATACTGGCTCTAGATCTAGGGATAATTTTTACTTGGTTGAACATGAATTGAAGTGTAACAAAACCAGCGAATACGATTGAACTCTGGCATAAAAATATTAGTGCATATAAATTATCCCACTTACTTCAACTGTCATCTACAGGTATTGTTTGTGGTCTTCCCAAACTATAGAAAGAAGAACTTCATGTGTGTGGTCCGTGCCAAATGGGCAAACAGAAGAGAGCTTCCCATAAAAGGATGACTAAGGTGAGTACGAACAATATCATGGATCTGATGCATATGGATCTCATGGGGCCTATACAAGTGGAAATCCACAGTGGTAAAAAGTACATTCTTGTATGTGTAGATGATCTTTCTAGATTCTTTTGGGTATTTCTGAAAAGAAAAGTTTGATGCACTTGAACATTTTCAAAAACATGTGCTGGAACTTGAAAATGAAAAGAAAACTGATCTTGTTTCAATTAAGAGTGATCATAGAAAGGTATTTGAAAACAGTGGTTTTAAGTCATTTTGTGTTTCTCGTGGTATAACGAATCAGTTCTCTTCTCCTATTACAAAGTAAAAAAATAGAGTGGTGGAACACAAGAATTGAACACTACAGGAGATGGTTAAGGTGATGCTGGTATCGAAAGGAATGTCTTTGAGATGGTGAGCTGAAGCCATCAACACGGCTTGTTATATAGCTAACCATGTGTTTTGCAGAAAAGGTACGAGCTTGACATGCTATGAGCTTTGGAAAGCTGAACCTCCTAGTGTGAAGTATTCTCATGTGTTCCGATGTCATTATTACATCGACAATGACAATGAACATCTAGGTAAATTTGAGTCCGAAAGTGACATTGGTCAGTTTATTGGTTACTCCTCTGACAGTCGTGCAGTTCGTGTTTATAATTTGCGTACTTCTGAAGTGGTGATGGAATCAATCAACATTGTCTTTGATGAATTTTTTGATAATGTTCTTACTCCTGATGTTGCTTAATTTGATGCCTCTGTAGGTAAGAAGTCTGTGAACTGAAGTTTAAAATGTTTTGAATGAAATTAAAACTGATTTTTCTGAATTTGATGAGAATGTTCAAGAGTGAGAATAAAGACTACTGTGTTCCAATGCCCTCTGGAAATCCATCTGAATCTGGAAAAGATCCACCTGCTAAAATTCAAAAGGATCATCTTAAAGATTTAATTATTGGAGGGATTTCTGAACATAATACAAGAGGTGTAAAACAAGACTCTCGAAAGATGATTGATCTATGTCACTTTGCGTGTTATGTATGAAAGTTGGAACAAAAAATTGCTAAAGAAGCTTTGTGTGATGAATTTTGGGTGCAAGATATGAAAAAGAAGCTTTGTGTGATGACTGTTAGGAATGATGTTTGGGAGCTTGTTCCTAGACCCACCGATTGTAACTTCATGGGAAAAAAATGTATTTTTAAAAATAAGACGGATGAATCGGGGGAGATCACTAGGAATATAGCTTATCTTGTGGCACTGGGATACACTCAAGAAGAGGGTGTAGATTTTGATGAAACATTTGCTTATGATGCTCGTCTAGAGTCCGTTAGGATGTTTATATCCATTGCATGTGAGTTGGGCTTTATTATCCATGTAATGGATGTTAAATCTACATTTTTGAATGGTTTTTTAAAAGAGGTAGCTTATGATAAGCAGTCTAAAGGATTTGTGGATCCTCATTATCAAGATCATGTGCATAGGCTGAAGAAGGTTTTATATGGACTCCAGCAAGCTCCTAGTGCATTGTATAAACACTTGACCCACTTTTTTTTTATTAAGAATGGATGTTCTGAAGGGGGATTTGATCAAACTCTTTTTTGTGGGAAAAAATAAGAAAGATATTATCGTCGTTTAGATTTACGTCGATGATATAGTCTTTGGCTCTACCTCAAAATCTTTTGTCAATGAGTTCGTAGACCATATGTTTAAGGAGTTTGAGATGAGTATGGTTGGCAAGATGGCCTACTTCTTGGGTTTGCAATTGAAGCAATCCAAGGATGGGATATTTCTTCATCTAACAAAATATTCTAAGATTTTGGTGAAAAAGTTCCGTTACAACACACTAATTGTCCTGCGACTCCTATGGGGAGCCACAAGAAGCTCTCTAAGGATGATGTTGGAACGCCGGTGGACTCTACCCTTTATAGTAGAATGGTTGGAAGTTTGTTGTATTTGACTACTAGTAGACCTGATTTGTGTTTTAGTGTTCAATTGTGTGCGCGCTATCAATCTAATCCTAAGGAATCCATCGGAAAGCCGTGAAACATATCATTAAATATGTTCATGGTACTTCTGACTTAGGAATTCTTTATTCACATGATACGCGTGCTAGTCTAGTAGGATACTGTGATGCTGATTAGACAGTTAATGTGGATGACTGACATGGCACTTCAGGAGGATGTTTTTACATCGGGAAGAACGTTATCTCTTGGTTGAGAAAGAAACAAATTATGTGGCTCTTTCAACTGCAGAGGCTGAGTACATTTCAACTAGAAGTTGTTGTTCTCAGCTGATGTGGATGAAACAGATGATGTTGGAATTTTGCCGTGATGTAAGGACCATTAACCTTTTTTGTGACAACACTAGCGCCATTAGCATCTCCAAGAATCATGTTCAACACTCTCGAACCAAACATTAATATATGGTACGCCTTTAATAGAAATTTGGTTGAGAATGATGTGATTGTTCTTGAGTATGTTCGAACACAAAACCAACTAGCTGATATATTCACCAAAGCACTGATTCCTATCGGTTCATCTCTCTATGGAAATCCTTAGGTATGTGCATTTTCTGATTGCTTGTGTGAAACTGCATTATATTGTACTATATTGTATATTATGGTATTATTTATCTATTGCATTGTGTATAAGAATATAGGGTATTTGCATTACGAATATCTTGCACCTTGCATTTGATTCATCACTAAGTCACAATTGATGTTCTGGTTCTACTGAAAGAAAGTGTGGTGTTGATTGACTGGGACTAATTGCGTATTCTTACAAACCTTGAAACTTATTTGTTTTTCTGTCAAAAAGAGCTACCATCATGCAATGACTCATTGAAAAAGCTAGCACATGGTTCGTTTCCCACGGGATCGACTCTGAAAAGAGATTCATGAACAGAAAATGATGTGAAGGGGAAAATGTAACGCCCCACTTTTATTTACCGAAAATCAGAATAAATTTTTCGAAATTTATTTCAAAAACAATATTTGAGGCGCTACTCATTTTCAAAACAATAATCAATACTCGCCAATTTCTCAATACTTGGCAATTTTCAATACTCATAATCAACAATAATAAAATCCCAATAATGCGATAATAATCCAATAATGATCTAGGGAAATAATTCCTAACAATATTCCAATATTCCAATACTAGAAAACAATAATCAATAATAATGCAATAATATCAAAGTTTAGTTCAAAGCGGAAGCATTTATTCAAATTAAAGACCACCACTCGCATCCCTTCCGTCGTGCCGTATAAACTAACCTGCATCCATGAAGAGCAGGTGGGGATGAGCACAATAGAAAAGTCGAGGTGCTCACCGCTATGCAATAATTAATAAAAACAATTTAAGTATGGTCGCAGCATGTATACGAATCAATAACCGTCCCATCTCCTATCAATAATCAATAATGGTCTCATGTGCACACCTATAACAATAGACTACTGCCGAGCTATATACCGAACGCCTTCCTCGAAGGCCTTACAACGAATGCCGGCCAGCAGGAGCAATAATCCACCCCGAATGCCAAAACTTTCGCCTTGGCCTTACATACGAGGATCACCAGCCAAGGCTCACGCCCTGTCTATCAACAATAATAAAGGAGACTACCCGAAGGTACGTTCTATAGCTACGGGGATAACCGTTCGACGGCCAATATAGCTCACATCGAAGGCTACATGGTTCACATGCATACTTTGATCATACCACACCAAAAGCAATTAATTAAAGCATAGCAAATATTACAATTACAACCCACCTGGAAATTTCGGTAGATAATAGCACACAAAAGCAAACACGTAGGATGAGGCTCGACTCCTCAAACACCCGTCTTCGGAATATCGGAAGAACGGGTCGGACGAGACTGGACGAACGGAGCCTCGACGGGACTCGTCGGGAGTTGCTGGTCGTAGCGAAGGGTCACAGCAAAGGTTGGACTCGCCGGAAGGTTGCTGGTTCACGCCGAAGAGTTGATCGTTGATGATGGCACGAACCGTGAGGAAGGCGTGCGACGTTGATGGCAAAATGAAGATGGTTTGAACGTTTGATGATGATAACAAGATGATGATGGTGATAACAGGATGATGATGGCGGTGATCGAATTATGGTGATGAAGATGGCCTGCGATTTCTGTTGTGGTTGCCGAAAGATGAGAGGTTGAAGAAAAATATACTGTGCAATTGCAAACGGCTGTGAAGGTTTACAGATCAATAATAAACCTACATAATTCCCTAATTAAGAGACCATCATAATAAGAGTAATGATGAATTTTTTTTCCTTAACTAGTACGTACCCCGTGCGATGCACGGAATATAGATATTAAATGAGTTATTTTAACAGTCTTGTCCGTTTAAATCTTAAAAGTAATAGTGTTATTATCTATTTTCTATCTCTTTTAATCAACGTTAAGTCTATAAAATAATAAGGTTATATGTTTTTTTTCATATCTTTTAACCAGCATTGTTTTTTAGCCAGAACTTAAATATGAGTATATATTTCCTGCCGTTTCGACAAAAAAAAAAAAAAGTATATTAGGGCTAGCTTGTAAAATAATTAATATATTATCTCACTAAAATATTTATACTAATAAAACTTTAATTTCAGTATATAAATTTATCCCTTGATATAAGAAAAAAGTAACAGTTTTATTGATTCTTGTTCATCATATAATATTTAATTATTATTTTATTATATAATAAAAAATAAAGTGTTAAATAGTTTTTTTTAACACAAAGATAATATTAAAAAAATATAAATATCCATACAAATATACGAACCAAGTTTTTTTATTAGTTTTTTCTAAGTTTTATAAAAATATATTATAATTTGTTAGTGTATTATTCAAAATCGTAATATTGATTTGTAGTTTTTAGAAACAGAATTTTGATTGTTTTTGCTCACCCCATTTTATGGGATTTTTTATGTGAAGATAAGAAGGATTAAAAACAATATGTAAAATAGGAAACTTGATTAAAATTATAAATGCATTAATTACTACTTGATAAAATTAGAAGTTCATTAATTAAAGTTGACTTTTCTACCTACTATATTTAGTAAATAGGTTTCCTTTTAATATAAGTATAGATTACTTTGGCCATTCAAAAATAAAAGGGAGAGAGAGGGGTCGGTTCACGGTTCACGGTTCACGGGTCGGGTTTCCTCGGTTCGATACTTACGATATTTCGGCTCGATTTGATCAAACGGTAAATTAAAATAGAACTGGAACATAAATATTTATATATATAAATAAAATACACAATAATTATTAATATATAATACTTATATATAATACACACAAATAACATTTAGTTGATAATAAGAATATACATTTAGACATTTAGCACAAATAATAATAATAATAATAATGATAATAATAATAATAATAATAATAATAATAATAATAATAATAATAATAAAAATAATAAAGGAAATTACTATTAGCAATAATTAAAAAATTATACCAAAATAATTCACAATCGAACGGGGTATTACAGTCTATCCACCTTACAAAGAATTTCGTCCTCGGAATTCAAAAACAAAACTAGAAAGCACTAAAATATAAAGGGAAACTCAAAACTCAAAGTTCGGATATCGCCTCCGAAGTTCGGCCTCCTTTTCCCAAGTCGCCTCTGACTCGTCATGTCGGCTCCAAAGCACCTTCACCAAGCTCACTGCCCGGTTCCTCAACTGATGGACCTTTTGGTCCAATATGGCTACCGGTACCTCCTCGTAGGTAAGGTCTCGCTCGACCTGCAGTTCGCCAAAGTCCACCACGTGAGTAGGATCATGCACATATCTTCACAACATAGAAACGTGAAACACGTCATGCACTCCCGACAAACTAGGTGGTAAAGCCAGCCGATAAGCCAAGTTCCCGACTCGGGCAAGGATCTCGAATGGCCCAATATAACACGGTCTAAGTTTTCCCTTCTTCCCGAAGCGAATCACGCCCTTCATAGGCGAAACCTTCAGAAAGACATGATCTCCGACGACATACTCATGCTCATCCCTCTTCCGGTCGGCATAGACTTTCTGTCTCTCTTGGGCTGACCGGATATTCTTCCGGATAGCCTCTACTGTCTCCGCAGCTCTAAGAATGAACTCCGGACCCATGATCTTCCTCTCCCCAACCTCATCCCAGTACAAGGGTGTTCGGACCTTTCGTCCATACAAAGCCTCGTATGGGGCCATCTTGATCGAGGAGTGATAGCTATTGTTGTAAGTCAGCTCGACCAAAGGCAAGGCACTCTCCCAAGTTAGGCTACGGTCCAAGACCAAAACTCTCACTATATCCTCCAAGTACTGGATCGTCCGCTCCGGCTGACCATCTGTCTGAGGATGAAAAGCTGTACTGAACTCCAGTCTCGTCCCCATGGCCCGGTGCAGAGTCTTCCAGAATTGACTAGTGAACTTCGCGTTTCGATCAGACACGATCTCCACAGGAACTCTATGAAGTTTGACAATCTCGTCCACGAACAACTCGACATACTGACTAGCCTTCATAGTCGTCCGGACCGACTGAAAGTGGGCAGACTTCGTAAGACGATCCACAATCACCCAAATGGAATCATGCCCGGCCCTCGACCTCGGCAATCCCACTAAGAAATCCATGGTGATGCACTCCCACTTCCACAAGGGAACCTCAAGTGGTTGTAACTTCCCTCTAGGTTTCTGATGCTCAGCTTTCACTTGCTGACATACCAGGCACCCATTTACGAACCTCGCCACTTGCCTCTTCATACCTCGCCACCAAAACGACTTCCTCAAGTCCTGATACATCTTCGAGCTACCAGGATGGATGGTGTACGGGGCACTATCGGCCTCTCTCAAAATCTCCTTTCGCAGTTCCCACACCTTCGGAACACATAATCTACCTAATGCTCCATCAGATGCAACTGCAAAGCCTCCAATCCGACCGCTAATCGCCAACTCTCTCATCCGGCACAGAAAACGGTCATTCGGCTGCTCAGCGGCTATCCTCTCTCGAAGATTCGGTCCCACAACCAAAGAGGTCAACATACCCCCGGCTGTCGGATTCGGCTTCAATGCCTCTAGCTGTAGCCGCTCGAACTCCCGAAGAAGGATATCTTGCTTAGTAAAGAGACAGGACAACTGGCCATAACTCCTCCGACTAAGGGCATCGGCTACCACGTTAGCTTTCCCTGGATGGTAGCTAATCGTGCAATCGTAGTCCTTGACCAGTCCCAACCACCTACGCTGCCGCATATTTGGCTCCTTCTGAGTGAAAATATACTTTAGGCTCTTGTGGTCGGTAAAAATCTCACACTTGCCTCCATAGAGGTAGTGTCACCAAATCTTCAAGGCGTGAACGACTGCTTCTAACTCAAGATCATGAGTGGGGTAGTTCTGCTCGTGAGGCTTTAGGTGCCTCGAAGCATAGGCTACAATCCTCCCCTGCTGCATAAGAACACATCCCAAACCCAACTTCGAAGCATCACTGTAGATGGTGAACTCCAAGGTAGGGTCTAGAATGGACAGAACGGGTGCGGTAGTGAGTCTCCTCTTCAACTCCTGGAAACTCTCCTCACACCTAAAACTCCAATCGAACCTCACGGCTTTCTTCGTAAGGTTGGTTAGTGGCTGGGCTATCTTCGAGAAACCCTCAATAAACCTCCGGTAGTATCCTGCTAACCCCAGGAAACTACGAACATCAGCGGCACTTCTTGGCGTATCTCGATCTTGCTGGGATCCACCTCAATGCCCCTCGCTGTCACAATGTGGCCAAGGAATGCCACATGATCCAGCCAAAACTCGCACTTCCAGAACTTAGCATACAACTTCTCGCGGCGAAGTGTCTCCAGCACAATCCTCAGATGCTCCTTGTGCTGGTCGATGCTCCGAGAATAAACCAGGATGTCGTCGATAAACACGATAACAAACTGGTCCAGGAAGGGATGAAAGACCCAATTCATAAGGTCCATAAACACAGCCGGGCCATTGCTAAGTCAAAATGGCATAACCACGAACTCATAATGGCCATATCGGGTACGGAAGGCAGTCTTAGAAATATCAGACTCCCGAATCTTCAACTGATGATAGCCAGAACGCAAGTCAATCTTCGAAAAGACGCTGGCTCCCCTCAGCTGATCGAAAAGGTCCTCAATGCGAGGAAGGGGGTACTTGTTCTTGACTTTAAGGGCATTCAACTCCCGATAGTCAATACACATGCCATCGATCCGTCTTTCTTCTTCACGAATAGGACGGGTGCTCCCCATGGCGAAACACTCGGCCGAATAAAACCAAGCTTAAGCAACTCCTGAATCTGAGCCTTGAGCTCTTTAAGCTCCTTTGGCGCCATACGATAAGGGGCCTTAGACACGGGACCAGCTCCTGGTACTAAATCAATGGTAAACTCAATCTGACGATCAGGCGGTCCTCTGGGAGATTCATCAGGAAAAACATCAAGGTATTCGCAAACAATAGAAACTCGCTCCGGAGTTCGCTCAGAATCATTCTCGGCTACCACAGATACAAGATAGCCTTGACAGCTACCCTTGGAAAGGCTCTTCCTAGCTTGCATAGAAGAGATGACACGAGGTACAGTCCTCGATTTCACCCCAAAGAAAATGACATGCTGATCGGAAACAGAAAAGAGAGTGACTTCGCGCTCTTGGCACCGGATGTCAGCTCGATAGCGAGTGAGCCAGTCCATGCCTAAGATTACATCAAAGTCTCGCATTTCAATAACATAAGCATCAACACCCAAAACTCGACCGCCGATAGAAACAGAAAGATCACGAACCAAGGAATCGGAGATGATAATTTTCCCGAGGCTAGACTAACCTTGAGAGGATCGACTTTGCACACATTACTAACAGATAGAGCCTCAAGGCAACGAGAAGAGATAAAAGAATGAGTGGCTCCAGTATCACATAATGCAAAGACAGGCACATTCGATATAGAGAGCATTCCAGACATAGTACCTGCGTTGTTGGCCGCCTCGTCATGAACGATGGTATAAACACGAGCCTGGCCCCCAGCTCTCTGCTGATGTGGTGGGGGCTGCCTGAGCTGCTGTTGCTGGTAAGGTGGAGGGGGAAGCTGTTGCTGCTGATGGGGCTGCTGGTATGGCTGTTGTCTCGGGGGCTCGGGGCAGTTGCTGAAGAAATGACCGGGCTTCATGCAGTTGAAGCAGACCTTCTGGACATAACGACAATCTTCGGGGTGATAGCGGCCACATTTAGGGCATCTCGGGTTCTGACCCTGAGCGACTGGTGGAACGTCACGGCGGTCTGGTGCTCCACGCTTTCCCTTCCGGTTATCCCGACGGGAATCAAACTTTCTCTTGCCCGAACTAGAGCCGGGCGGCGAAGAGGAAATAGGCTGAACTAGCTGAGCAGAAGGGACGAAAGCATCGAGAGTCTGATAACTCTCAAGCTGGGTGGCTCGAATAATAGTCTCATCAAAGGAAAGATTTCCCTGGCTGGCAACATGCATACGGAGAGTTCGGTTTAGTCCATCCCGGAACTTGTGGGCCTTCTTCAGGTCAGTGTCCACTATATGTGGAGCAAAGGCGCTCATGCGGGTAAACTCTCGCTCATACTCCTCAACGGTACCAGTCCCCTGAGTAAGATCCCAGAAGCGCGCTCCATCCTCATGCGATAACTCTGAGGATAATACTTCTCCATGATCACCTCCTTCATGCGGTCCCAAGTCAGGGCATTAAACTCCGCCTGCCTCAACCTCCAACAGCCGGACACCATAGGGCGGCATCGCCCTTCAGCATGTAGTGGCCACAGACGACCTTCTGGGCGTTGGTGCACTGCAGCAAATCGAAATTCTGCTCCAACTGACGGATCCACTCTGCCACTGCTTCGGGTCCTTCGACCCCAGTGAAAGTCGGTGGGGTCAATTGGCGAAACTGAATCACAATGTTGAGATGAGCCCCAGCCGGATTGGGAGCCTGCTGGCGAGGTGGAGATGGGGATGGAGATGGAGGTGGAGACAGAGTAGGCTGACGGTTGCAAGCATTACGACGAGCCATAGTTCTACATTAAAAAGGGTCGAACAGTTTAGCAAATAATAAGAAGAAATCTAGAGTTCAACACTAGAGTTCGCATTTTAAAAGGTGGATAAGCCCTAACCCCGATTTTTCAATAATCAATAATCAACAATATGCAATAATCTCATAGTCATTCAGGTACTCATACCTGAGCTGGCGCGGCACGACGAGAGCGAGTGGTCATAACTTAAGGTCAAATCTCATAATCAATTAGTTCACATTAACCAGTCTACAGAAATGCAGACTGGCTCTGATACCAAACTGTAACGCCCCACTTTTATTTACCGAAAATTAGAATAAATTTTTCGAAATTTATTTTAAAAACAATATTTGAGGCGCTACTCTTTTTCAAAAACAATAATCAATACTCGCCAATTTCTCAATACTCGGCAATTTTCAATACTCATAATCAACAATAATAAAATCCCAATAATGCGATAATAATCCAATAATGATCTAGGGAAATAATCCCTAACAATATTCCAATATTCCAATACTAGAAAACAATAATCAATAATAATGCAATAATATCAAAGTTTAGTTCAAAGCGGAAGCATTTATTCAAATTAAAGACCACCACTCGCATCCCTTCCGCCGTGCCGTATAAACTAACCTGCATCCATGAAGAGCAGGTGGGGATGAGCACAATAGGAAAGTCGAGGTGCTCACCGCTATTCAATAATTAATAAAAACAATTTAAGTATGGTCGCAGCATGTATACGAATCAATAACCGTCCCATCTCTTATCAATAATCAATAATGGTCTCATGTACACAACTATAACAATAGACTACTGCCGAGCTATACACCGAACGCCTTCCTCGAAGGCCTTACAACGAATGCCCGGCCAGCAGGAGCAATAATACACCCCGAATGCCAAAACTTTCACCTTGGCCTTACATACGAGGATCACCAGCCAAGGCTCACGCCCTGTCTGTCAACAATAATAAAGGAGACTACCCGAAGGTACGTTCTATAGCTACGGGGGTAACCGTTCGACGGCCAATATAGCTCACATCGAAGGCTACATGGTTCACATGCATACTTTGATCATACCACACCAAAAGCAATTAATTAAAGCATAGCAAATTTTTACAATTACAACCCACCTAGAAATTTCGGTAGATAATAGCACACAAAAGCAAACACGTAGGATGAGGCTCGACTCCTCAAACACCCGTCTTTGGAATATCGGAAGAACGGGTCGGACAAGACTGGACGAACGGAGCCTCGACGGGACTCGTCGGGAGTTGTTGGTCGTTGCGAAGGGTCACAGCAGAGGTTGGACTCGCCGGAAGGTTGCTGGTTCACGCCGAAGAGTTGATCGTTGATGATGGCACGAACCGTGAGGAAGGCGTGCGACGTTGATGGCAAAATGAAGATGGTTTGAACGTTTGATGATGGTGATAACAGGATGATGATGGCAGTGATCGAATTATGGTGATGAAGATGGCCTGCGATTTCTGTTGTGGTTGCCGAAAGATGAGAGGTTGAAGAAAAATATACTGTGCAATTGCAAACGGCTGTGAAGGTATAAAGATCAATAATAAACCTACATAATTCCCTAATTAAGAGACCATGATAATAAGAGTAATGAGGAATTTATTTTCCTTAATTACTTTGGCCATTCAAAAATAAAAGGGAGAGAGAGGGGTCGGTTCACGGTTCACGGTTCACGGGTCGGGTTTCCTCGGTCCGATACTTACGATATTTTGGCTCCATTTGATCAAACGGTAAATTAAAATAAAACTGGAACATAAATATTTATATATATAAATAAAATACACAATAATTATTAATATATAATACTTATATATAATACACACAAATAACATTTATTT
>CACSLK010027831.1:18520026-18536176 GCA_902706635.1 Striga hermonthica
AATTAATATTAGCAATAATTAATAATTATACCAAAATAATTCACAATCGAACGGGGTACTACAGAAAAGCTATTGACAACCACCGCACTTAATTGTATGGTGTCCTTACATGGTGATATAAGGTATTCATTTTCATAATAAGCGTAGAGAATACCGTAAAAGAAAAAATAAAAAAAAAATAAAAAAAAAAGTTGATCTTGTACCCGTTTGATTATTGCTTAAAATCATTGTTTCAAAATAATGGGGTTGACTTTCACTACTACAGTGATTGTTACTAAGTGAAAACCTAAATGCATAATACTACATATGTTCTCACGGTGTAACACCCAAAATATTATTTACTATTTATGGAGCTCGATTTTATTTTTATAAATATTAAGTTTCCCCATTTGATGCAATTATTATTATTGTTAACATTAAATTGATTAATTAGTATTAAATCTAAGCCATGGAGAATATATTCGATTTTTAATTATTAAGATTGGATATATTTTTAGCTCAAGTATTGATTCTATTTTTAAAACCGAGCATTGGAATGATTGAAAATTTTATTCAAGCGGACCGATGCCCGAATATTTAATCTATTCAAGTCTAATAATTTTTGAGCAAGTCCAATTATTTTAGACGGCCCATTTCAGTTAATCGAACCTATGTTCGATTGTATTCCGACCCATTTAATAAAGTCGAGCCCATGTTCAATTTTAATTTAGTTCATTTGAAAATCGAGCCCATGTTCGATTATCAAATCCGAGCCCAAATATTTTGTTAAATCTATTGACTAAATTAATTTATTTTGAGTTCTGATCAATCTTAATTTGCCTGAGCATTTAATTTTCTTAAGTCAATGTTCGGTTTTACTAGTCTGATCTTAAGCCCATGTGTCGGGAATTATTAAGCCCAATGTTGGCCCCAATACAACACAAAAACCCTAATTCCCTCACTCCCATATAAACTAATACACAAACACTTCATTTCCACTAGCACACTATTTATCATCATCTTCATCACCACCTACAAAACCCTAGATTCTACTTCATCCCATTTCAACTCCTCAGCAAAAATGAAGACCAAGCTCATTACCATATTTACAAAAGTCCGGCGAAATTCGACCGTTTTCCAGAAAAAACTGCACCTGTAGGCCCTCACCTGTGCCGTCCACGCTGTCCATGCCCTCCCGAGCTTAGCCCTCCCTCGAAATGACACCCATAGCCTGCTATCGAGCTTCCTTGCCCCGTACGCGCTCGCCCAGGGCCCCAGCTCGCAGGTCCATGCCCAAACTCGCCGAGTCAACCCAAGTTGAGCTCTTTCCGTCCTGTCCAGCCCGAGTCTGCCGCAGCCAACTCTGCTTTCGATTTATTCGCACGACGTCCAGCTCACGTCTGTCGTCCCTGAGGTCCACGCGCGAGCCCACGCTCTGACGAGTTGCTCCGAGTCGTTTCAATGTTGGTCCACGCGCAGGCGGACCAGGTCCGCACCAGCAGCGAGCTCATGGCACCAAACCCGAGCTAAACCACCTCAGGTCTGACCCTATTGAGCAGCCCCGGTCTAGTTTGGTTCAACCGACCCAGTTTTCACTAGCCCGATTTATTCTAAGTCTTCGATTTGATCCTGATTTTAGGTAAAATGGCTTAAACCCGACTTCAATGGCTTAGATGTAATTATTAAAATATTATAAAAATGAGAATTTGAAGATTTGAATGATACTTGATTTAATTGGGATTTTTCGAGCTTGAAGTAGTATTTTAGAGATCTTGATATATAAGTGATAAAATGGTGATTTAAATTTTATAAATTTCAATGGATTGTTTTGAGGCTTAGGATGCAAGTCGAGAAATGTTTGGAGTTCGTTTGATAGACGAACGAGATTTTCGAGTATTTGACCAGTTAATTCCCATTTGTCGTTGAATTGGTTGTAGGTGGAGTTTTGACTTGATATTTGGACCATAGAGCATGTATGTGTTGAGGATGTTGTGTTTCGAATTTTGGAATTTTCGGACACCGTTTGATATAAATTAAAAATCGAGACGTTAACTTCATTTCACGATAAATATAGAAAAATTAGATGGATATGATTTTAGCTCCAGTTGTTGATTATAAATTCATTATAAATCACATAAATTAATAATTTAATCATCGAATTTAAATGAGTTAGCATTTTCGAAAATAAAAAAACTCTAGTTTTATGTGATTCCGATAACCAGCTAATTTTCAGATCTGAGTTCAATCGACCGAACCCTAGTACCGTTTAAATAATTTTAGACGTCGTAGCATTAACCCTTAACGCGTATCGTCATCCCGCACACGTGTTCGACTCTCATCTGACTATTGGAGCCGAACCACCGAGTGTGTGCCCGTGCACCGAGTCCGAGTCAAACCACCGAGTGCGTACCCATTCACTGAGTCCGTCCGATCTACCGTCACGCGTTGTGTTCAGTTAGCCTTGGTCCAAGCATGCCCGTTCTTTAGTGATCGTGGAACCGTTTGAAACCCCTGCATCGGCTAAGTCGTGTCATCGAAGTTCGTGCTGGCCCCGAGTTGCCACGCCGAACCCAGATCACGGCCGAACCGAACTGCACATAGTCAAGCAAATGAACGACTAGCTCCGAGTTAGCCGTCCGTCCAGCTCAGTTGAACCAGTCCGAACGGTTCAAAGAGAATTTCAGTTCAGCCGAATCAGTCCAGGCAGTTTGGATGTTTCAGGAGTTCAGTTTGGAACATCAGTTTGAGCATGAATCGAGAATCCAGTTTTTCGAACCAATCAGATAAATTTCAGTCAGATTTAAGTTCAGTCAGAATTTAGACCCAGTCAGATTAAATCCAGTCAGAATATAGTCCAGACATATAAATATTTCAGAAAACTCTAGTATGCCTCAAACACAATAATATTTTCAAAATCAGCTCATAAATCCCAAAAATAACTTTAAAGCCGAGTGAGCGTAATTCATGTTTTTATTCTGAGGTGAGTCGAGCCTCCAACAATTGCAATCCATTCAACACTTTCATTTCAGCATATCGTGTAAAACCCCGAGTTTTATTAATAAAGGAAAATACTAGCTTTTAATTTTAAGCGAGCCTTTGTTAATGAATAATCATGTTCATGTTCATGTTCAAGTTAATCAGCTAATTATATTCCAAGTTCGACTATTAGTCAATACGTTATTCGGTTTGATTATCCCAGTAACCGAATGAGTTTTCAGATTTAATTTCGACTTATTTAATTAATTAATGAGCTTGAAATTAATAAGTCAAATTGACGAATTAACCGAGATGTCGATATTTGGATTAATTATCCAAGTCAAGAATATTCGTATTAACTTTCAAAGTCAAGTCTCGACCGGAATTAAGTAAATTCGGTCAAGATTATATTCAAGCTAAATTCGTACTTATACTTAGAAAAATTTCTAAGTACTTAAGTACATATGTCTTAATATGAGTAATGTTCAAGTGTTAAATCAATGTCTAAGTATATCAAGTCTAAAATAATATGCCATTAACCTTGTATGTGCGTGTGTCATTAGCTAGTAATTGGCTATTCTTAGCCTAAGCAATTGAAATTGCCGAGAATAGAATGTGGACCCTATTTGCTAAGATCATTTCATATTATTAAGCTATATTAGTTAGCTTTAAATTGTGATATGTATTTAGTAAGAATTATTAGTAGAAATTTTGTGATGGTGACAACTCAAGTGGCAATTAAGCATTTCAAATGCCACCAATTATTCTTATTAGGACATGTGTCCTACAAGATTAAAAATCTTGTACCTTTCACCCCTTTATTTAGCTAAGAAAACCGAGAGTAAATGGGGGGGAGAAAGATCCTTCACTTAAGTCTCTTTTTTTAGCCATTTTATGCTCCTTAATGGGTACTAATTAAGAGGAAGAGTTGGGAAATTTTAAGGGGTATGTGCAGCAAATGCTTGCGTGAGCTTTGAGAGAGCTAATCCAAAGTTAAGGGTAATTAAGTTAGTTTAAGATCCTTCTTACGGCACGCACACACGGGACGAGGAAGCACGCAAGACTTGCTCAAATCTCCGAGAGCTTATAGAGGTAACATCATGTTCCTCATTAATTCCTGTTAAGATGATCATTTTAAAGTCACCATAATTAGTTCATGTCATAAGAATCATGAAAAGATGAATTACGTTCGGTTTAGGCCATGTTAGGCCGTGACCGAGTGAAGTTCGTTTTTACCCGACAACTCCCGAGTAAATCATGTTCATTTGATCATTATTTAATAGTTCATGTTCAGTTAAATCATGTTGGTCGAGAGAATGTCATGTTCGGTCGAAGAAATAGCTTGAAGTCGTAAGCGGCGCACGGGCGCACGCCAACGACCATTTTGGTTCATCGAGCAACAAGTCATGAAATTGAGTATATTCAATATATTTGATCAAGTTAAGCTATCTCATGTTAATTCATGTTCATATTGTCGGATAAATTCACCGGACGGCCGGCGAGGGCCGGTCGTAACCACGCTGGCCGCACATAGCGGTTATAACGCCCCGGCAGTCAGCAGCGACGCGGGTGATATGTGTACATGCTAAGTCGGGCGTGGCGCGTGACCCTGTACACCACGGTCGACAACTGGCCAGTGCCGTAGGGTACGCCAGTGCGCATATCCGTATGTCAGTTGGCCTCGGACAGCTTGCCCGAGTAGCCAATACCGCGGGAATCGCACGGCAGCGCCCGCACAGTACCCAGTCATGCCCAGCCAGCGCCTATGTGCGCAATCATGTGTCCAGCTACACGTCGCGGGGTGCGGTAACACCCGACCGTGTTCAGTCGCGCGGCAGCCAACGCACATAGCGTTCGGCCACGACAGTCGTCGTCATGTGCGTCCAGTAGGCCTCCGCAAGGCCTTCAGCCACCACGGCCCCACCCAGTCTCAGCAGCAGCCGCTCCCGCAGCCGCAGTAGCGCCGTGGGCCGAGTCAACGGCCGACCGCCCGGCCACAGCAGTTCGGCCAGACCGGTTCAAACCGGCTGGACCGGTTCAGACCATATTTTTACGTTTCAAGTCTCGGTTCATGTTCAAGTTCTATTTTCAGTTAAGTTCCAGGTCCATTCAGTTCAGTATAATCAGTTAAATTATCAGTACAATATTTTCAGTCTAGTCAGTTAGTCAGTTCAGTTCAGTATTTCAGTTAAATTTTCAGTTCAGTCAGTTCAGTCATGATCAGTCAGTTCAGTCATGATCAGTCATGATCAGTCAGTTCAGTCATGATTGGTCATGTTTAGTCATGATCAGTCAGTTCAGTCATGATCAGTCATGTTCAGTCATGATCAGTCAGTTCAGTCATGATCAGTCATGTCCAGTCATGATCAGTCATGTTCAGTCATGATCAATCATGTGCAGTCATTTCAGTTCAGTTTAGCAGTACCAGTTCAGTCCAGTTTTTCTTATCAATTAAGTTAGACCCGAGATGGTTCCAGTTAACTATTCAGATCGAGTCGAGAATCTTAACAGCTATTTTAAACAGTCTGAGCATAGTACTTAGTAATTGTTTATGTCGCAGTTTTGCAGGCAATCAGCACTTACATTTTCAGATCAGCATTTCAGGTGGGGACTCAGACTAAGTACTACATTGATTATAATTACGCTACCATATTTGAGGTATGTATTATCAGTATCCGCTCGGAATGGTCGCCGGTCCATTCTGGGTTCTAGTGGCCTTAATCTGCCCACTAGAGTGTGCACATGGTGTCCGGCTTATGCTGGCAGATGTTCAGTTATCAGTCAGGTGATGTATATCACGAGATCAGTATCAGATTATTCAGTACCGGTATTAGATATCAGTTTCAGTTTCAGTTCAGTTATATATGCCAGGATCATGATATTGTTATTATATTCACTGTTTACTTTAGTATGAGTTTCTGCGGAGCACAGTGGATTAGTGCTCATGCCCCCACATTATTCATGTTTTTCAGGTCACAGAGTCGGAGCCGAGGAGTGTGCGGGCAACCGGTTCAGGACATTTGTTTATATGTATATATTATGTTTGGCTACGCTACGATTCCGCTACAGTTTTCAGTACTTTAAATCAGCTTTTGACCCGACGTTAGTCGGTTAATAGATTTTAAAACCGTTTTTATTATTAGATTAAAATTAAAGGTTTTTAGAGTAAATCAGATTTTACGGTAACACCTCGAATCAGATTTCGCAAATAAATATTTTATTTACTTTATGTAGAAAACTTGCGAAAAAGCGCACTATGAAATTCATGAAATAGCGGGGTGTTACATATCGGGTGGGGACCTTGTACTGGGTACTACATTTTCTATAATCGCAATATCCTGGCTGAGGTATGTACGTAAGAATAGGTTCGCCCGAATAAGGGCAATTACCTAGCGAGTAGGTCATTTCTAGATAAATGAACAAAACGCTAGTAAAGATGAGATAAGAACATTGGAACAACTTTGAGTTAAGTTGAAATTTCATATAAGTTTAGAATAACTCTTCCCTAAGGGGCATTGACTTAGAGATAAGTTTCATCATAACCAAGTGTTTCGAACCCCAGTTAATATCAAAGACTCTAGTGCAGTTGTGAGTTAAGTTCCAACCTTGGAGGTTCATAAGAGTTAGTTTTGCCTAATATGGGCAACGACCTACAGATTAGGTCCTACAATTGCTTATCGTAAGCTTGAAGGCCAAGTGTCCTTCTCGTCAGTTAAGCAGTCATTTGAGCAGCAATTATAGACAGTAAATTGAGCAACAATTATTGAAAAATTACTTATTTATATGCCTTTGTGATGTGTTCTATCATATTAGATGTATGCTTAGGTTGTGATGTGCTTATTATATCAGAGGTATGTTTAGTTTGCGATGATGCAGTTATAGTTAATCAGCCGAGCGACAGTTTTAGTCAGTCAGTTGAACAACAGTTATAGACACTCAGTTGAACAGAAGTTATAGACAATCAGTTAAGTAGCAGTTATAGATGGTCAGCTGAGCACCAGTTATAGACAGTTTGTTGTGCATCAACTTAGCGAGTGGGAGCTTGTCTCAAAATAGGCCGCTGCTCAACAAGCTCATCTCAAACAGGTACTTAAGGCCATTCGCAGCAGAAAGCGTAAGAATGCGGGTGCAGGCCCGTTGGCATCTCATAGTTCAAAAAAGGGGGAGAAGGCTGACAAGTGTGAAGATGCTGATGAAGATGATAAGTCAGGGGGAGAATCTCCTTCAGGGTGATTTCTCATTATTTTGAGTGTTCTGATGGAGTTATTTAGTTAGGTCTTGCCTGTATAAGAACCTCCTTTTTTTTTCTCTTTTGTGGGTTGCTACTACTAGTATTTGATGTTGATGGTTGGAACTATTGTTTAGATTTTATTTTCTTTTGGTTATGGTTGAACTATGTTTTGATGAATGGTGGTTTTTGCAGTTTATTACTTAGTATGTTAATTCATTTTGTAGGTACATTCTGTTAAAACTGTGTTCTTACACAGTGATATTTAGTTTTCTTGCTATAGTGATCTGATTAGGTGTTATCATCTTATATATATGTTCTTGATGTTCTTACATTGTCTCAGGTCATCTTCCTTATATAATTTTCGAACTAGATGCCTAAGGAGGAGATTGATAGATTTATTTTTGGCAACAAGTCTAAAAAATAATATATTGAAGATATGTTCTTGCAAGTATTAGGAATAAAAGGGAAGATCTACATTTATTTATTTACTTATATATTTATATATATTTTTCTTTATATATATATGTATATTTAGGAAAGATTTGCATGATCTTATTATGTTATTTGTTGTAGGATATCAAATATGCATGAACGGGGATGGACGCATGGATGTAGAGAAGAACTTTGGAGAGAGAGAGATAGAGAGACATTCACTGACCATGTTTCAACCTGAATCTTTGGAAGGAAATCGAAAAGAAAGGGCATGTTGCTTTTTTTTAGCCCATAGTTAGTCCATTACTTAAGAAATCCTAATCTTGTCTCCTTAGGATCCCTACTTAAGCTATATATATACATCATTAAGCTCACAAAAGAGATCATATTTTTTTTACATGCATATGCACACACAACTCTCTCTCAAGTTATGTTCGAGCTTTATATTCTTCTCGTTGTTCCACTGGTATGAGTTGAAGAGGTGTTTGAGTAATATAGTAGAAGATCTAAGTGTAACCGAGACATATAACTTGTTAACCCCTGAGTTGACAAGACGTGACCCGCCAAACCGCCGCCGACGAGCCACAGCCTGCCGGACCATGGCCGCGACGTCTCGACGCCAATCGCGACCAGCCGACGGCAGCCCCAACCCGCGACGATCCGCCCAGCGACACCGCAACGCCGACGAATCCCCTCCACCCGCGTTGTCCTGTCTACCTCGTGACGTGTTGCTCCTGGTCATCTGGAATCCGTTTGATTCAAAAACTTTTAAGCTGTAAGTTTTCTACATCAAACCTTTAGATCCGTTGCGCATAGATTTGAGTTTGCTATTGAATTCGTGACTTGTACATAACAAGAACCTCAGAGATCCCAACAAGTGGTATCAGAGCACTTAGTTAATTCGTTTGTACAAAGTTCGAGTTTTTTTTTTTTTTAAAAAAAGGCACCCCAGTGTGGGATGGGGGTTGAGGCTACACCCCCGACCTGTGAATATAATGGCCCTGAAAGGGGCTAATAAGTTAGGGTTATACATTAATGTCTAAAGTACATAAAAACATAATCAAAACAGGAAACTTCACGCCTAAGGAGTCTTTAAATATCCTACATGAAGATCAATTGGAGGTTGTTGAGATTATCATCATTCACGTATATTCGAGATTCAATTGAGAGTTAAAGTTTTTCTTAGTTTTTGTTTCATAGTTCAGTTTTCGGTGTTCTTACGTCATCGAAGAACTGAAGCTATTTCGTTTGGTTCTTTATTTTTTCATACACTTTGTGTATAGTACTTAAGGATTAAGTACTGGGTTTCTCGAAAGATTTTAGTGTGTGAAGCCCACGGGACGTGACAAGAGAAGTAGTTGGTATAATCAAGTGTTTTTGTGGCTAGGCTAGAAAGGAATTCTGGTTTAATAATTCCAAACTATACATGAGTGTACAATCGGTCTATTAATGAAAGATCTTTGAGGGGTAGTGACGCTTCCGGAAGAGTTTATATCTCTTGTTTTGTGCTTCCGGTATTTCAACTAATTTTGGTGTTGCAACACAAATTGAAATATTTTATATTCCAACACAGCTGAGCGTACTCTACTTTGCATACCCATATTTTCATAAATATTATTGTTACACAAAGTGTGTTTTGAATTACTACGGGAACCTATGAACTGATTGAAGTGTTCAGTTTGTACAAGATGATCTAAAATAAAATAAAATTACAACTCAAATGCGAATAGATTGAAAGTCGAGGCGATTGAAATCTTTCCGCAAGACAAATACGCCCCGTATAGTGCTGACGGGTCTGTGCGTCCCAAAGATACAACGACAATACACTCGGAAGCTGTAGCACACCAGCCTTCAGAGTTCTAGCGAACAGAAACGAAGACGAAAACTGAACACTATGATATGATGCGTGAGGCTTTTTTGAGAAGATTCAGATTGCATCAAAATGTTGTGTCCTTCTCTGCAGTTCTAAGTCCTATTTATAGGACTTCCACATCTTGAGGGAAACCAAGAGTTACATCAGCCACTTAAGGCTGAGATAAATGGGTACCATTAACCTGAAAACGTTTCAGGTGTTACTACACCATTAACCAGGTGTTAACACCATTAACCAGCCATTAACACTCCACATGAAAGGTCAGGTGTTACATTTCACATGAAAGGTCATGTGTCCAGATTCATTGTACATTGAGAGGTCTCATTCGGGTTGGGTCAAAACCCGAGTCCAAATCCAAAATGGATTTTCCATTTGGGCCTAAAATTGCAAATAAATTTGCAGCAAAAAGTTATATAGTGATTGGGCCCAAGGCCCAAGCCCAACCGCCCAAGGCCGCCCAAGTTCAGCCCAAATGCCAATTGCTAAGAACCAAGGACCAAAGACCAAGGCCCAAGTCCCAAGTCCCAAGTCCCAGGCCCAAAGGCCCGGGCCCGAGCCAGCCGGCCGACCGGCTGGTGGGCGAGCTTGGTGCATAGCTTTGTGCTTGTTGTAACCTCTCCAACTCTCTTTATTATAATAAAGAGAGTTAAACTCATTTAAGAGTCCAATGTGGGAGTGACTCTTGACCCTTCAAATCCCACAACCAACGTTTTATGTGCCCTTTTATGGCTAACTTTAACAATTTCTTTCTCACTCACCGAAAATCAGTTTTGAGAAAATAAATATACCACGAGTATCTACTCAGAACGTAGAATTTTTCTACAATATTTAATTCAACTCAAATTAAATATTTAGCCATAAAAAATTCAGTCAAAACTGGGTCACACCCAAGTTTTATAACTGATTTTCCAACAACCCCCCACATGAGTGAAAATCAAATGTATGCATGTATGTAGACTCTTGTGCTCAATCCTCACAAGACTCTATTGCATCAGAAAAGGTAGCTTGTGGCTTTGAACCTTTCTTAGTAAACATCATCGAATGTACTGGCGGCTTAGTGGACATAGTGCCTTGAACTATTCCTTCATAGTGTACACCAAGACAATGACATTCACACAATAGAGCCTTAACTCCATTCCGTTCTATTGTTGTGTCCGTTTTGGCCATGGACAACACTTTGGATTCATAAGTTTTTACAATTGAAGCGGCCCTCACTTCACACTTATATAGGTGACCTCCCTGTCAAGAGTATCCTGTATTACTCCACCTTTAACAGGTTAGGGATTTATTAAAAGTCCAGATGTCTTACCCTCACCACAATCAACAGGTAATCTTGCACTTGGATTGCTTTTAGGGAATAGATTTGGACACTCGAATGTTCCAAGTGCTCCGCTGAATTTCATAGTTTAGTTTTCCCCTTGAACCAAGTTTATGGGATCTCCATTCAGCAAGGTAGGGTTCCCACTATGATCATTCTTTTTATTGTGGATTTTTAATCCCATTCCCTCTAGCAGTATTCCCAATTGATCTCTATTTAATCCTTTAGTAAAAGGATCGGCCAAATTTTTCTTAGACTTTACGTAGTCAATGGAAATAATACCATTTGTGATCAATTGACGAACGGTATTATGTCTACGACGAATATGTCTAGACTTACCATTGTACATGTTACTTTGTCCCCTTCCTATAGCAGCTTGGCTATCACAGTGAATCATCACAGGCGGCAAAGGTTTATTCCCACATGAAATATCGGATAAAAAGTTTCAAAGCCACTCGGCTTCTTCACCAGCTTTATCTAAAGCGATGAACTCTGACTCCATGGTTGACCGAGCTATACAAGTTTGTTTTGTGGACTTCCACGAAACAGCTCCTCCTCCGATACAGAAGACATATCCACTTGTGGAGTGAGAACCTCTCGAATCCGATATCCAACTTGCATCATAGTACCCTTCAAGTACTGCTGGATATCTCGAGTATTTTAGCCCGTATTCAAGGGTGTACTTTAAGTACTTCAGTACCCTTTTCAAAGCATTCCAGTGCTCATGACTGGGATTGCTCGTAAATCTACTCAACTTATTCACCGATAGGCCAAGTCTGGTCGTGTACAGTTCGTCAAGTACATTAGACTCCCTATTATCCGTGAATATTCTAATTGAGCAACTGGTTGACCTTTATTGGCTACTAGATTTACGCTAAGATCAAGGGGTGTCCTAGACAGAGGACCTTCATAGGCATTTAATTTCTTGAGAACTTTCTCTACGTAATGAGATTGTGACAGGACAATATCCATCTTGGGTTCTGATAATTCTTATTCCAAGAATTACATCAGCTAAACCCATATCTTTCATGTCGAAATTTCTTTTCAACATTCGTTTCGTATCCATGATCACGTCATGGCTAATCCCCATGATCAACATATCGTCTACATATAGACATACAATTACATATGTATTTGATATGTTTTTAACATAAACACATTTGTCACATTCGTTAATTTTGAACCCATTTGACAACATCACGTCATCAAATTTCAAATGCCATTGTTTCGGCACTTGTTTAAGTCCGTACAAGGATTTAATCAATTTGTACACCTTTTTCTCTTGTCCAGGTGCTACAAAACCTTCGGGTTGTTCCATGTAAATCTCTTCTTCTAATTCACCATTCAAGAATGCCGTTTTGACATCCATTTGATGAATCTCAAGATTGTGCAAAGCAGCAATCGAGAGAAGAACTCTAATTGACGCTATACGCGTCATAGGTGAATAGGTATCCAAGAAGTCATACCCTTCTTTTTGTTTAAAGCCTTTGACCACTAATCTTGCTTTAAACTTATCAATCGTTTTATCAGCTTTGTATTTTCTTTTTAGGATCCACTTGCATCTTAAAGATTTACATCCCGCAGAGAGATCAACCAACTCCCAAGTATGATTTTGCATAATGGACTCGATTTTGCTATTTATAGCTTCTTCCAAGAGTGGTCCATCTGGTCTAGACAGAGCTTCCTTAATGGAACTCGGTTCATCGTCCAACATATACGTAATAAAATCAGGTCCAAACGTTTTTGCCAATTTGACCCTTTTACCACGTCTCAGTTCTTCTTCTTTATCTTCAGTACCACCTTGTACAGAACCGCTAGCAGTTTCATACGTCCTTTTGTTAGAACTAGATTCTGCCCTTTCCTTCAAAGGAAAAATATTTTCGAAGAATATAGCATTCCTCGACTCAATAGTGGTACCAACCGATAACTCTGGATTTTCTAATTTATGAACCAGAAATCTATATGCAGTACTATTGTAAGCATATCCAATAAAAATACAATCGACCGTCTTAGGTCGGATTCTCATTTGTTTTGGTTCAGGAACTGAAACCTTAGCCAAACACCCCCACACTTTCAGGTATTTATAAGACGTCTTACGATTTTTCCACATTTCGTAAGGAGTCTCATTTTTCCCTTTAGGTTGTATTATATTCAGAATATGATTTGCTGTTAAAACAGCTTCCCCTCACATATTCTGGGGTAATCCTGAATTTATCAACATGGAATTCATCATCTCTTTTAAAGTCCGGTTCTTGCGTTCAGCAACACCGTTCGACTGTGGAGAATAGGGGGCCATCGTTTGATGAATTATGTCATATTCAGAACATATTTGTTCAAAAAGAGCTACATACTCCCCACCCCTATCACTTTGGATTACTTTAATCTTTTTGCCGAGTTGATTTTCAACTTCGGTCTTAAAATTTTTAAAAGCTTCCACAGCCTCGTCTTTGCTTCTTAAAAGATATAAGTAGCAAAACCTTGTGCAATCATCAATAAAAGTTATAAAATATCCTTTACCCGTTCTTGTTTGCAAAAACTTCAAGTCACATACATCAGTATGGATTAAACCCAACGGTTCAGTATTTCTTTTCACCTAGTGAAAAGGTAATTAAGCCATTTTGGCTTCAACACAAATTTCACATTTTTTATGTGATTCAATTTTAGAATTAGGAATTAATTCTAAGTTCATCAACCGCTTAATTGCATTTAGATTCACATGTCCTAATCTAATATGCCATAAATCAGAACACTCCACGATATAAACAGAAATACGATTTTCATTATGAGTAGAAACGGTTACACGGCTCACAGCCATTATATTCATTTTAAATAAACCCTTGTCGAGATAGCCACGACCAAGGAAATTACCATACTTGCTAAAAATAATCTTTTTAGTTTCAAACACTAACTTAAAAACATGCTCTACAAGAAGAGATCCGGAGACCAAATTCTTGCGGATGTCTGGGACATGCAGCACATCATTAAGCTTCAACTCCTTTCCAGAAGTCAGCTTCAGCACCACGATGCCAACTACAGCCACATCAGACGAGGAGGAGTTGCCCATGTAAAGCTTCCGACCAATTGAAGGAGTATAATCAGAAAACAACCCCTTGTCGGAACACACGTGGCGAGTGGCACCAGTATCAATGTACCACACCCTTGGGTTATCCACCAAATTGGCTTCAAACACCACAGCCGACATATTCATGTCGGTTAGTTCACTCGGCACAGGGTCGTGTTCAGCAATGAGGGCACCATGTTTTGCCTTCTTCAGACCAGCCTTTTTAGGCTTCTTGCAGTCCTTAGCCATATGGTTCGGCTTTCCACAGTTGTGGCAATTGCCAGTAAATTTCTACACTTTGGCAGGCTGCTGCTTCTCTTTGTAAAGGGGCTTCCTTTTGCTCGAGTTGGCTTGCTCCAGCAAGTTGGCACGAGCTTCCATCATCGGGGCCTTCCCCGAAGACTTCCGATTGTCCTCTTCAATCCAAAGACGAACAACCAGATCTTCAAGACTCATCTCCTTCCTCTTATGCTTGAGGTAGTTCTTGAAGTCTTTCCAACCCGGCGGCAGTTTCTCGATCACATCCGCAACTTAGAATGACTCGCTCAGAGACATTCCTTCAGCATGAATGTCGTTCAAGATGAATTGGAACGCTTGCACTTGAGACACGACGGTCTTAGTGTCGACCATCTTGAATTCCAGAAATTTGTCGACGACGAATTTCTTCGCCCCGGCATCCTCTCTTCTCCAAGGCAGACCAAAGCTCCTTGGCAGAGCCAACCAAGCTATACACATTGTACAACTCGTTACTCAGTCCGTTGAGGACATAGTTCCGGCAAAGGTAATCACCTTGCCCCCAAGCATCGTATGAAGCTCGCAGCTCAGCATTCGATTCATTTTCAGCCATGACAAGAAGGTCGTCTTTCAGGTACTTCACCAAACCCAAAGTGGTCTGGTAGAAGTGCATCTTCTGTTGCCACCTCTTGAAATCAAGCCCGTTGAATGTTTTGGGCTTCTCAGCAGTTGGAAAATGAACAGCAGGTTGGGAATGATGAACAGCGGGGGTGACAGGTGGTTGAGTTTTTTATCCTTTGCCAGTGGATGCCATCAGTTCAGTAGGTGTCGAATTTTCGTCTTGCGATTGTTTCACAAAGTAGTGCTTTGATTACAGCGGGAACCTATGAACTGACTGAAGTGTTAAGTTCGTATAATTTGAACTAAAACGAAATCGAAAAATACAAAAGGGAAAGCAAAAACAGCCGAGGTGTTATACCCCGAGTTTTATTAATAAAGGGAAATGCTAGCTTTTAATTTTAAAGCTAGCCTTTGTTAATAAACAATAATGTTTATGTTCAAGTTCAAGTGATTCAGCCAGCTATATAGTTCGACTATTAGTCGATAAGTTTTCAGATTTAATTCCGATTTATTTAATTAGTTAATGAGTTCGGAATTAATAAGCCAAGTTGACGAACTATTCGAAATATTAATGTTCAGATTAATCGTGTAAGTCAAGGATGTCCGAATTAAGTTCCGAGGTCAAGTTGTAACCGAAAACAAGTACGTTCGGTTAAGGTTACCAAATATGGACGTCGTCGTTCCTATACAGCGACGCGTTGACATTGGTACACCGTCCATCATTAATTAGGCAATGGTCATTAGTCCTTGCTTAATTAACTTAATCCATGTTTAAGCTAATTATTCATAATTAGCTTATAATCATGATTAGTTTAATGTTAATGATGATTAATTAACATTTAATGAGGATTAGTTAAGGATAATCATGTTTAAAAGTAATCATGTTTAGCTTAGCATTGAGCATGCTTAGCACGGCCATTAGTGCGCAAAGAACGTTATAATCATGATTAGTTTAATGTTAATGATGATTAATTAACATTAATGAGGATTAGTTAAGGATAATCATGTTTAAAAGTAATCATGTTTAGCTTAGCATTGAGCATGCTTAGCACGGCCATTAGTGCGCATAAGTACGTCCTTAGCACGTCTAAGCCGTGCTTAGTCAAACTAATCGCCGAAAGATCAAGATTCACCAATCCTTGCGTGCATAGTCATCCGTTCATGGACACTTGGAGGCTGGTGCAAAGACTGGAGCCATGACTAAGCAATGCGTAGGGTGAGTAGGCATCCAAACGCCACCCTTCGACCTTAATCGTGCGGCACATAGCGCAAGGCCATTAGCCGAGCAATTGTCCCACTTTTCCCTCATTCTTCACCGTTTTATATATCAGCAATTGGGGCAAAAATAGGGCTGATAGTCGAAGCCATACACTCAGCAAGAACTAAGCCAAAACATTAGCCCTAATCACACACACACGCGCATAG
>CACSLK010027831.1:18566343-18586085 GCA_902706635.1 Striga hermonthica
TTTTTTTTTTCGTTGAGAGTTTTTTCTTTTTGTTATTGTGAGTGAGTCTAGTGTGTTGGTTCTAGGCTACCTCGGCTTGTTGTCTTCGGTGTTAGTCCTCCCAACTAGATTCAGCTAAATAGCTGATTTATTCGTTTGTTTAGCTGCTCTATATTGTGTAATTATGTTTTTTTGCTATGGAAAGTCTATCGTTTGACCAAAAAAAAAAGATATGAGAAATAGCACAAGACAAATGTACCCTCATCTCGTTCACACAAAACATCAGATTTTTCCTCTTATTTTCGACCCTAAAAATAAATTATGAATATATATTAAGGATTATAATTTTTAAATTTATAATAACAATTTTATATATTATATATTGTTGACCTCATCTTTCGTAAACTGAATTAGCATGCGATTATGACTATAATCGCTCAAACTTAAAGGAACCAGTGTCTTAGTGATAGCTACCCGCAATAAAGTATACCCACGTCGGATGCACGGAGCCAAAAACCGACGTCAACCCTGGGCAATTATTCCAAAAACTATCAGCCATCATCGGTTCAGCCGACGTCCCCTCGGCCCGGATCTTTGGCAACCGACGTCATCCAAAGAAAAATACCGACATCTTAAGGCGGTGCCAAGTCAGCTCGTAATCATGACTGTCGACCAAGAAACGGACAGCGGCCTTTGACTATTGACTCAGTATTAAATGAACTCACACCTACCTCGTACATAGGGCCATCGCTCTATAAATAGCGGACTTCACTCCCAACAAAAAGAGAGGACCTTTTTTCTTATTAATCAAATGTACTATGTACTTATCGGAAAAACTCATCAATAAACCGACTACGCTCAAACGTAAATTCGACGTCGTTTTGCTTCAAATTATCGTGTTTAATTAAGTTAATTTTGTTGTTGAAAATCGTTTAACAATAGTTTGGCGCTAGAGGAAGGGCTCATATTGATTTTGAGGTTAATCTCCACCTTAACAGCTACCACGCGTTTTAAGTCGCTCACCTGGGCGTTCATCGTTGTTCGCAATGTCCCAATCCGGACGTGACTATGCATCACAAGCTGGACACATCCAAATCATTAATCATTCTCATGGGAAGACGACGCGACCTCCTGCTACAACAGATCTCACCTCATTTTTCCAGAACCAGACTTCATACAGGGTCTCACGTCTTTGATGGCACGAGCGTTGCCAGGTCCAACAGTTACACCTTGTCCTATGACTGTGGCGCCACGTCCAAATCCCTTGACGCAGGATCAAATGGCTCATGCCGCAGCGTCACATGCGACGTCACTTCCTCACCGTGAATCTCGGCATCAAGAAGGGCAAAACCGACCAACAGCTAACCCTGTGCCTGACAATCATGGAGATGATGCTGCTCAAAATCAGGAAATGACTGCAGATAGTCATTCTACTCATCGTCATAGAAGTGTTGTACCTCCCGGACCCTCATCTCCTCCACGAGTTGATCATGAGGATTTGCGCCGACAAATCGAGCGAAATCGTATGTCGCGACAAAATTCTGAAGAGATAGAGGCTTTGCGCAAATGGCTCGCGGAATTGGAAACCAGACACCGGTCACAAGAAGAATCGTTACGACATGTTCCAACTTCGGCGAACGTGCTTGTTGAGGCTGATTCGCCCCTCGCACCTGAACTAACTGCAGAAATTCTGCCTGCCAAGGTAAAAATTCTCCAGATCGGTATGTACGATGAGACGTCGGACCCAGACGCACACCTAGGACACTATACCTCTTGGATGGACCTTCATGGCGCGTCCGATGCGCTTCGCTGTCGTATGTTTTCTCTCACTCTGGGGCCACATGCTCAAAAATGGTACTATACCTTGCCACCCCATTCTATTTGGAAGTGGCAACAGCTTAGGACAGCTTTTCGCTCGCATTTTATCGGCGCACAAATTTGTCTAATTCCCAAAGAGTCGATCACCAACATAGTGCAAAAGGATGATGAAAGCGTCAAGGATTATGTTTATCAGTTTAATGAGCGTATTCAAAACATGGAACCTTGCCACCCTGAAACTCTGCTAGTAATAGCGATAGCCGGGCTCAAACCGAATTTTATCTTCCGATGGACCCTCTGCCAAAATAAACCCAGCACTTTTCAAGAATTTCTCATGCGAGCCCAACAATTTATCATTGTCGAGGAATCCATGTCGGTCCCAAACTTTGATTTTTCTGCCAAGGCTGACAAAACAAAGTCGAGTAGTAAGGCAAAGAATAAAATGAATTCCGACAAGGCCCAATTATGAGGTTATTCAAAGGGTAACTCTAATACTCTTGAATCACGGGCAGAACGAGACCGATATGCTGAGATTGTGAGGACCGGTTACCAGGCCGTGTACTCAGCAAGAGCAGCAACAATTTTTGAGGAATTAAAAGGAAAGGGAATCATTCCCGATCCCAAGCCCGTTCGCACTCCAGAGGAGAAACTCGACAAAACTCATTATTGTGCCTACCATAGTCTCCAGGACATAACACCGACGAGTGTCTCGGCCTGTTATCAGCTCTACTTCGCTGGATCGGAAAACCTCAACTTAAAAAATTCAGAAATTCAGACGTCCGACGAAAGGGAAGACCCCCAGATATCTCGGATGATGAAGATAATGAAGATCGAGGGCTCGCAAAGCGGGCAATGAATAAATGAAAAAGAAATATTCACGTTTTCGTCTAAGACTGTCGAATCCGAGAACAAGCGGTCTAGGATTGACGCGTCACTGAAGTCTTCCCATCATGATCATATACCTCGAGTAAATACCAACGAAAAACAACTCGACACGTCTCGACGACAAGCTAAAGCTTATGCACGCGAAGCTCAGAACGCTGGAAAACATGTGTTGAATGTTGACTTGAGGGATACCATTGAAAGTACTGAAGATTGGCAGTAAATCGATGAACCTTCTGATGTTCGAAGAGACCAGAAATTTACGGAAGTATTTAAGGGAAGTTTATTTTTGGTAGGAATAAGTCTTAATTTTAATTAAGTTCACAGGACTGATTATTTACGTTTTATTATGGCAGGACCTTGGGATTGAGGGGGGGATACGCTTTCCATATTCTAAAGAAAAGGAGAATCAGAAAATTCACCTTCCATAATTGTAAAAGGAGAATCGTGAGAGTATCATTCCTTATATGTGTTTGCCTTGGATGAGAAGATTTTCCAAAAAGAATGTTGAAGATAAAAGAAGGACGAGACCAGAGTTGAGGAGGGCTTTTGATATCTTTTGTTTAGTTATTTTTCTTTTCTTTCAGGAGTAAAAAGAGTGATACTTAGAATATTTTGAAAAAGAACATTCGGAGGTTCGTTCTTATAGTTTGAGGGATTCAAACTAGAAAATCCACAAGGGAGTTGTGGTCAGATAAGTAGTTGTGTGAATCATCATTCAAGTAGAGTGTAGAGGGAGTCTATACTGTAAACACTTGGATGATGTATGAGTTGTTCACATTAATGAAACAGATTTGAAAGGAGAGTGGGACGCTCTCCTGAAGATTCAATTTTTATTGAAAAACTGCTTCCGCAATTGTTTGAATCTTCATTACAGTCTGTTTATTCAATTTTTGTGCAACTCTGAGTACTTGGTGGTCAAGTATCAAATTTCAACCATCAACTTGCGAAGTTGTCCCATCACCTTTAATATTGAGGACGCTAATTTTCTTGCATATCCCTACTCAGGCGCTCTTATCATCACTGCTCCCATAGGTGGGATTTCGGTTCACCGGATCATGGTCAATACTGGAGCCTATTCAAGCATTCTCATGCTATGAACGTTCAAAAAGTTGGGTTTAGACCCGACCGATATCCGACCCTGTAATGACCAAATCCAAGCTTTCAACGAAAGCGTTTCCTGTCCCATCGGCGAAATACAACTCCCGATCCGATTTGGTGGCTACGGACCAAAATCGAAAATTATTATGGAAACATTCAAGATTATGGATATCCACAATGAATATAACGCCATAGTGGCCGTACTGCGATTTATAAACTTCGAGCTGCAGTCTCTATCTTTCATTATGCTTTGAAGTTTTCCACGCTAGAAGGAGAGGGAACTCATTACGGAGACCAACGAGAAGCACGTAATTTTGCTTTCATTTTAACCTCGCCTGGAATTTCCATGATTGAACCCGGAGAACACTCTCAACCTGACCAGTTAGCTAATCTGGATCCTCCCTCACCACGAACCGACGTGACTCACCATTTTTCGTCAAATACCGACGTCTCCATAACATTGGAACCAGAAAAAAAGGAACATGTTGATGATCGGGGACAACGTCCTGGCAAAGAGGTAGTTCAAGATCATGACGTGCTAGATCCCAGATTACAATTCAAAGAAAAAAGTCAACACATCCGAGCAGAAACTGTCGAGGACGTTGAAGTCGTTTTTATCAACGAGTCGGCATTTGAAAAATCTTTGCGAATTGGCGCTAATCTTCAAGAGCCGATGCGCTCCCAGTTAATTCAATTTCTCCGATCAAATTCTGACGTGTTCGCTTGGAAGCATGAAGACATGAAAGGGATTGATCCGCAGAAAGCCTGCCATCGTCTTAATCTTGACAAAACTGTCAAACCTGTCATTCAAAAATGTCGGAAACTTGGGCCTGACCGTCAGAAAGCCCTTGAAGAAGAAGTAAATAAACTCATCGATAATAAATTCATCAAGGAAGCCAAGTATCCGACGTGGGTATCGAATCCGCTGTTAGTGAAGAAAAGCAACGGTCTTTTGCGCCTATGCATTGATTTTTCCAACCTCAAGAAAGCTTGTCCAAAGGATAGTTATCCCGTTCCTCACATTGATTATATGGTGGCTGCCACTTCGGGCCATCAGTTAATGAGTTTTCTGGATGAATATTCTGGGTATAATCAGATTCCCATGCACCCGGATGATTCCGAACACACTTCCTTCTATTTGGCACGAGGTCTTTATTATTATGTAATGATGACTTTTGGATTGAAAAATGTCGGGGCCACCTATCAAAGGTTAGTCAACAAAATGTTTACCCACCTCATCGGACATACCATGGAAGTTTATATTGATGATATGTTGGTAAAATCCAAGCAAGCGAGTGATCATGTTACCGATCTCGCTGACGTTTTCAACATTCTCCGCGACTACTCCATGGTCCTTAATCCAAAAAAATGTACCTTTGGAGTCGGATCAGGAAGTTTTTTGGATATATGGTGAGTCATAGAGGGATTGAAGCTAACCCCGCCAAAATCAAGGCCATCCTCGATTTGACGCCACCCACCTCGGTTAAAGGCGTTCAAGCCTTGACAGGACGATTGGCTGCCTTAAACCGATTCATTTCAAAATCCACCGATCACTGCAAGCCCTTCTTTGATGCGATCAAGAAACGAAAACCGTTTGAATGGACTGAAGCATGCCAGAATGCGTTCAACAATATCAAAGAAGTATTGCCCCATCTCCGACGTTGCAGAAACCTACTACTGATGAACTTTTATATCTACACCTCGGAGTTAGTAATGTTGCTGTTAGTGCCGTCCTAATACGACAGGATGGGCTCCAACAATTTCCTGTATATTACGTAAGCAAGGCCTTACACGACGCTGAGCTCCGGTACCCACATATGGAGAAGTTGGCCTTTGCTTTGATCACAACAGCTCGTAAACTCCTACCTTATTTTCTGGAACACTCCATCGTCGTCTTAACATCTTACCCATTGCTGCAAATCCTGCATCTACCAGACGCTTTAGGACGAATGATCAAGTGGGATATTGAACTAGGGCAGTTCGATATTCAATACAAACCAAGGACTGCGATTAAAGCCCACGTACTTTCTAATTTCATAGCTGAATTTACTCCCACAATCGAACCCGTGGAAGACTCCACGTGGACTCTAAACATCGATGGTTCATCGACCGCTCTACGAGTTGGAGGAGGGATTGTTTTAGTCAGCCCCGAAAAACAGTTGTTTTGTTACTCGGTTGCATTCACATTCCCAATCACTAACAATGAAGCTGAATATGAAGCCTTAATATCGGGGCTGCAGTTTGCAGAAGCCATGAATGTTTCCTCCCTCCATATCTTTTCAGATTCCCTATTTGGACTTGGTTAAAAAGAAGCTATCCAAACTCAAAGTGACGTTGTAGCATAATCCTCGAGCGTTAAACATTCAGGCAGATGCTTTATCTCGATTAGCTTCCTCTACCGATTTAAACAACGTCGAATTCGTCAAAGTTTCCCACCAAATGACTTCCTCAACAAAAGTCACCGGCATCTCAATGACGGACGCCTGCGCATCTCAGACATGGATGAAACCGATAACCGATTATCTTCACATAGAGGCCCTACCCGAAAACCCGGTGGAAGCTCGAGCTCTTCGCATCCGCGCAGCTCGATTTACTATCGATGATGGGATTTTGTATAAACGAGGATATTCGATGCCCCTGCTTAAGTGCTTGTCAGAAAATGAATCCCGGCGTGTCTTACAGGAAGTTCATGAAGGAATTTGCGGCTCGCATCATGGCGCACAAGCATTGTCTTACAAGATACTTCGCCAAGGGTATTATTGGCCGACCTTGCAATCAGATGCTGCTGAATGGGTGCGCAGATGTCATAAATGTCAAATATTCGCCCCCAACATTCATCAACGCCCTGAATTCCTTAAGTCGCTTTATAGCCCATGGCTATTCGCAAAATGGGGGATAGACCTTATCGGCCCACTTCCGACCGCAAAGGGAGGAGTCAAGTCGCAATATTGGTCGTGGATTATTTTACGAAATGGGTAGAAGCTGAACCCCTGGTAACTATTGCTAAGCATAAAATGATCGAGTTTCTGTGGAAATCTATTGTCTGTCGTTTTGGGGCACCGAATTCCATCATAACCGACAACGGCCGACAATTTAAAGGCAAGCAGTTTGAAGCTTTCTGTGACGAATACAATATTAAACACTTCTTTTCGTCACCATATCACCCTCAAGCCAATGGACAAATTGAAGCTGTGAATAAAATCATCAAAAATGGACTTAAAACCCGACTTGAGTCAGCAAAGGGGTCATGGCGGGAGGAACTGCCTCATGTCTTATGGGCGTATCGTACCACACCTCGAAATTCAACTGGAGAAACTCCCTTTTCAAAGACTTATGGTACCGAAGCAGTGGTCCCAGTTGAACTTAAATCTCCCACTTACCGAATCATGCACTTCTCCGAGGAGACTAATTCAGACAATCTGAAAACCGACCCCGACATGGCTGAAGAGCTGCACACAAGAGCCGAAATCAAGAATGCCGCCTACAAAAGACGAAGCGAAAGATATGTTAATGCAAAGCTCAGACCCCGACCTTTTGTCGTAGGAGATCTTGTGCTCTAGAGAATCACCGGAGCCAACGTCGGTCCATTGCAACCAAAATGGGAAAGGCCGTTCAAGATAACTCGCGTAATCTCCAACGGCGCATACCGACTTGAAGACTCGAATGGCGTCCCCCTTCAATATCCTTGGAACGCCATTTTCTTGAAGAAGTATTTCCAGTAAACAAGTCATATCCGACCTGGCGAGTCGTTTTGAAAAACTTATGTAGATATTCCCTTTCATGGAAGTTCGTGAAAGCTCTTGTACAAAGTTGCTTTTGCTGTCAATAAAAATATGTCGAATCTCAAAAAATTGTTCGACTCTTGGACTCTCGAAAAATAAGTCTTGTTGCCGAAGCTAACTATTTTAAACCCTGAAGTTTGTTTGATCTAGCTAACTCAACACAGCCAAACATTTCCAAACCCTGAAGATGGTTTGGACAGGCTGAAACCCGACGTCCCTAAATCCTAAAGATGATTTAGCGGGAATACGATAAATGACCGACGTCAATAATATAGTCGGACCATAATCACATCCTTTCCAAGTTCTGAAGTTAGCTTGGGAAAAGTTTAACGTGATGCCACATCCACAAAAAAGATCTGGTTTTCAATCACTATACGCCGGGAATTTAATGTACCGGCGTCCCAAACACTCCCTTTTCACGATAAAACAGAATGGGTAAATTATTTAAAGAGTTCAGTTTAATCCTTGCTTCTCCCTATCTTGGAGATTTCGCATGAAATTTTGTTGTTGTTAACAACAGAAAAGATTGATCATTTATCCAAGATTTTTTACACGATTCATTCCATCTTTGAAACCTGACATCACTTTAAAATTAAACATGACGATGAAAAGCAAAAACTTTTTCCCATTCATTGCAAAAACAACAAAGCATATGTTTACAGGGCTTCTACCAACATCCTCATGTTCAAAAAAAAAAAAAAATCGAATAACTTCAAACTAAGAAGATTTCCCGGCGTCCTCCACGTCAGCTTGATCTTTATCGACTCCTGATGTTGAAGCCTCATTATTTCCTGTCGCTTTATCCTCCTTTTCAAGTTCTTCCAACAACATCTCACTCATGCCTCTAAAGATTTCTTCTTCCTTACGTTCAAGAGCCGAGAAGATGGCTTCCTTATTGATCAAAACCACATCATCAGCGTCAGTGATGACCTCATTATCTTCAGGGGCCAAAGGTTCAACAATCCAACCCTTGGCCTTAGCATCTTCCTCAGCCACCTTCCGTAGGGCGAACACTGTGATGGCCTCAATCAATTCTCCCGGTGACATGTCCTCAACTCCTTGAGTGACAAACGCCTCCGCCAACACTTCAACGCATATATCGGCTAATTCGCCCTTCTTCTCCTTCTCGACTTCCAACACCATGTTGACGAGAGCACGGAAGATTGCAGCTTTTCGCTCCTCGGAAAGAGGTGGGATCCCCACTTCAACTGCCCGGGCCTCATCTCGTTTGAGCATCCTCTCAGCAAAATCCCGTTCGTCTTCGTCTGTCGGGATGTGAGCACTTTTAATTTCAGAATTGAGATTATATTTCTCTAACTTTTCCACCAAGAAAATCCGCAGTCCGTCAAGAGTATAGATACCCCCACTAATTCGGTCAATGACCCATCGGAGGGTCAAAGCAGCGTTGAGCTCTAAGTCCTTATCGGTGATTTCGTCACCATCGGCCGACTTATCATCTAGCTCTTTCTCAGCATTCTTACCGACGTTGAGGCCCTCTTGATACTTGGCCTCAGCAGTCGCAGCCATTTCTTCTCGAAGCTTGTCTATCTCGGCCTGATGGGCCTCTCGAAGCCGAATCAGCTCTGCCTCTTTGTCAGAGCGATCTTTTCAGACCGCTTGAAGCTCCATCTTGAGCTTTCGAAGCTTCTCATCTTGCTCCTTAGCTTTCTCATCCACTTTGGGAAATTGAACCGACAACATATCATGGGCCAAAAACAAGTTCTCTCTTTCGGTCTTCATCATTTCAACATCGGCCCGGGCCGCCTTTAGCTGGCTATCCTTCTCCGACTCTGAGGCTACGAGATGAGATTTTTGCTCCTCTAATGATGCTACAGTCCCGTTCTTCAGCTGCAGCTCGTGCTCCTTTTCTTCGAGCTCCGACGTGCTCGACTGATAGCTTTCCTCGGCCACAATTAGACTAACAAGTGCGTGGCCCAAACAAGCCTTGGCATATCCAAATTTCTGGCTACCGGGCAAAGATGCAACCCCCGCATGTGTTCTCAGATCCCAAGCCATTAATGGAATCTTCGCCGCCGCCATCATCTCCTCGGCAAACCGATGTTGATTAGGTAACTTTGGCTCATTCGCCGTCCGGAACGCCGCAAATCAAAAAAACATCTTCGGGTAATTTCAACTCGGCGACTTTTTTTTCATTCACTTTGAGGAATGATTCCCTCAACACAACTTCTGGCTCCTCATCTCTATCTTTGCCGAAGCCAACATCTTGCTTTTTCTTACTCGACCATTCATCCCAAGAACCCCCTCGTTTGTTGGGGGACCCACTAACCTCACAGGCACCTCTTCAGCATTCTGCTGGACCTTGGTTTCAACGAGTGGCTCGTTGACCGGCGTTATACCCAAGTCCTCTTGTCCCGCGGGCTCATCGACGACTTCCACCGTAATAATCGGAGGAGCTTCAGATATTGGAGTTGTTTTGGTGACCACAACCGGCTCCTCCCTGGTTATTGAGGGCTCACCAGTAGTCCTACGAGAACTTGTCGGATTCTTCTTCCATGCCTTCAACAGATTTTTGCGACCCGCCATCTCGGTTGATCTCAAATTTTTTTCTTTACCGACTTTATTCTTCAGATCAACGTTTGGATTCTGCTTCCTAAACTCTTCAGCTTCAACCGGATCTCCGAAACCGAAACACCCAAGTAGTGGGTAATACACTACGAAAAAAGAAATTCATCCTTCAGATCGATTGAATCGATGATTGGTGTGCCATGAACTTTATGCACAATCAAGATATGTGAAATCATGTTTACCTAGCTGAAAAGAGGAATCGAGAACTCCAGGTGATAAACCAGCGAGCTCTAGCCGAGAATCTTTCACTAACCGCTGATATCTTCGTTTCTTTGTTGAAAGATCAAACAATAAATCAACTCGATCATACACCTCTCCTTCAAATCGAGGATCTTCAGTCCCTTGTGGTTTGGCTACAAAGTTCACAAAAAGCCCGCCTGTTAGTACAGAAAATGAACAAGGATCAATAATTTTAGATAAGAAAAAAAGACAAATTTGAACTTACGATAAGCAAATTTTATTTCAGTCGGAATAGTCATCCCGTTCGATAACAAATCAAATGCGAAATCGGCACACTGCCGATCTCCTCCAACCCACACCCACTCTTCCTGAAAACCATGAAGGGTGTCCGGCACTTCTGTTATTAACTCTCCGACTTTGACCCTCGGTTGTGGCTTCCCAGCAATAGAAAATGTAATAAGTGGATCTGACACTTATCTATCTGGACTATTCCGGAAAGTGAGCATGCTTCTCATGTCCCTCGCCGATGGCAAATCCCATTTCTTTTCGTCAAAAAGCACAAACAACCCTATGACTCGCTTCCAACTATTTGGAGCAATTTGGCATAAATTAAATTCCAACTCCATAAATACTCTATGATCAACCAAAGAAGCGGGAACCGCAAACCCAACCTTAAACTTTCGGCGAATACTCCTACACAACCCGGGGGAGGACATGTAATCCTTTCCCCAGGCTATGGAGAAAACAGCCTAACCGATGGTGGAACCCTAACATCTTTCCTCAACATCACCACATCGGCATCTGTCGGTATGCTGGGCTCCCCGTGAAAGTCCACTGCTGGATTCGGCCATCTTCGAATAGGCCGTTTCCAAAAAATTGACTGCTCGACAGCATTCGCCTCTACTATTATGTCGCCCTCTGAATCATTGAGCTTAATGTCTAAATGCTCAACCAAACTCGAATCCCAACGATAATATTTGGCGAGTAATTCCATCTCGCCGGAGTGTACTATATTTATCATCATCACCTCGTCCTCGATATTACTTGATGGTGCCCACGACAAACTCATACTTAAACAAATAAAAGAAATCTGGGACAAATCAAGACACGAAAGTGAAAAGGATGGTGCAAATTCTTGCCCAGAAACAAGAGAAAACAAATCTGAAGGAATCGATGAGAGTAGCAGTGAAGAAGTTGATTAAAAACTACAAAGATTTGCAAAGGATTTGATAAGAGAAATTGCGTCGAGAATTCAAGGTAATGCTGCCTCCAAACGGTACGAGATTATTTATAGTTTGCCCTAAAAGGTGACCGTTATTGTCAAAGAGGGGCGCGTGACCGTTACGCCCCCCGCGATTCGATGCATTTTTCGGGGTAGTCGCCAATTATTAATGGCTACGTGGGCAATTACTTTTTATCCGTTGCCTAGTCAGCTACCGTTACATTAAATAGAAGAATTGCGCCCTTTCAACTTCGTACTCATTTTGACCAAGTGTTTCGACGTCGGTTACTAAAAAACGAGAAAACCGACATTCGTAGAATGGAAAACGAACCCGAGTATTGGCGAGATTTTACAGCATTAACGTACATTCTTTTCCAAATATCCGCTAATGCTGGGGGCCACCTTGTTGACATCATATTTCGTAAACTGAATTAGCATGTGATTATGGCTATAATCGCTCAAACTTAAAGGAACCAGTGTCTTAGTGATAGCTACCCGCAATAAAGTATACCCACGTCGGATGCACGGAGGCAAAAACTGACGTCAACCCTGGGCGATTATTCCAGAAAGTATCAGCCATCATCGGTTCAACCGACGTCCCCTCGGCCCAGATCTTTGGCAACAGACGTCATCCGAAGAAAAATACCGACATCCTAAGGCAGTGCCAAGTCAGCTCGTAATCATGACTGTTGACCAAGAAACAGACAGCCGCCTTTGACTATTGACTCAGCATTAAATGAACTCACACCTACCTCGTACATAGGGCCACCGCTCTATAAATAGCGGACTTCACTCCCAACAAAAAGGGGATGACCTTTTTTCTGATTATTCAAATGTACTATGTACTTATCGGAAAAACTCATCAATAAACCGACGACGCTCAAACGTAAATCCGACGTCATTTTGCTTCAAATTTTCGTGTTTAATTAAGTTAATTTTGTTGTTGAAAATCATTTAACAACATATATCAAATTAATAATCACATGATGAGCTTCGATTTGACATTTATATTGTTACATACAAAATAAATAAGTTATTACATTTTTTTAATAAAAATGAACTAACCTATTAACATTATTTCAAAAATAAATTTATTTAAATCAATATTTTTATAAATAATTACTATAAATTAAATAATATTATGTTATTTTTAAATTCATACTTTGTATAAAATAAATTATTTAAATTAATATATTTAAAAATAATAATATTATTGTAAATTAAATTAATATTTTTAATTAAATTAAATTATTTAAATAAATAATATTTAATATTATTTTATTTTAAATTAAATTATTTAAATTAAATAAAATTTTTAAACTATTATTTTTAAATTAAACAATCATATTTCAATCAAATAAAATTATTTAGATTAAATAATATTTTTTGAACTAATTAAATAATTTTAAATTATTATTATATTAAATTAAATGAAATTATTTAGCTTATATAATATTTTTGAAATTAAATAAAATTATTTAAATACTATTTTTTAAATTAGATAAATTATTTAAATTAATATCTTTTAAACTAGATAATATTATTTTAAATTATAAAAAACTATTTTAAATTAAATAGAATTATAAAAATAAAATAATATTATTTAATTAAATTAGATAAATTATTTAAATTAATATTTTTTAAACTAGATAATATTATTTTAAATTATAAAAAACTATTTTAAATTAAATAGAATTATATAAATTAAATAATATTATATAATTAAATAATATTATTCTATTTTTTGGGCAAAATAATCATTTCATTAGTGGGATAAAGGTATCCCCTTATTTGATCAGATTGAATTACCTAGCCACATATGCATCTTCGCGTGGCACCCACATGCTACATACATGCCACATGGATTAAATCCTAATCTCAATCATCTATGGTAAACGTAGGATAAAGTTTGCCAAGGACGGTATCCCATCTCATCTTGGTAATTAAGTAAACGAGGCCTTAATGAATAACAATGTCCCACACTGTATAGATTGAACTTATTTGCAGATAGTTCTCTACAAATCCACCAATACTATACTTCACTACACTAGTTAATTTTTAGGTCATACTCGTGGACTTAGAAGTTTTTCATGGATTCCTCCATGCTACCACATAACTTACCCCAAGTGTCCACCAATTACAAAAAAAAATTATGCTTCAATCTTCTATCAACATGAATACACACAACTGTAAGTTTGAATTCACAATTTCTAATAATAAATAACAAACTCACAAGCACATAGAGCTAACGACAAAATTCAATGAACTTCGTACTCTAAATATGCTCTCTCTTTGAGAATACGATGACGACGAGATTGCCTTGCCATTTCTGTAGAAACATGATCGTTTGCGGCTTCAATTTAATTATTTGGAATTTTCTTTTATTAATGGCACAATTATAATTATTTGGTGATTTTATTAAGTCTTGTGGGACAAGTAAGAATTTAGGTTTGTTAGATGTCTTAGGAATTTTAGAGTCTTATTTAAAGACTTATTCTGCTTTGTGATTGCACATTTTGGAATTAAGTAATTACGTATTAACGAGAGAAATATCTTTTATTTTTCCTATTCGTAAACTGCACCACATCAGTCGGTATCCAGGCTTGGATGATTCTAGATGCAGACGCGAAGAATCAGTGTATAATAGGTCAAAGTATCAAAATATTAGAAGAAGATGGCAAGAGCTCAGAGATGAACTATCATCGAAAATAACATAAGTAAAAAACTCAATACCATAGCAAACCAATTACACCGAGTAAGAGAATGGCAAGAAAGAATAACAAGTGAATGCCAAATCAAACTAGTTTAATTCAAATCTAGCTCCTTAACTTTCTAGTGACTTTTCTATTTTTGGTATGTATGCTGAAAGCTCAACTTTTTGTTTACAACTGATTCCGTTTGAATTAGAACCATATTTATTAAATAGTTCTATGTTATGATGTTTTGAATTTGAATAATATAGTGAACAGAAAACCATATTGTTGGTTACTTGTAAAACACGAATATTTGGTTCACGGCCTTGATTGAATTGAACAACCCATCGTGAACAATTGTAGTGCCAATTGTATAGTCAGTCTTGACTAATTGGTTGCACTAGTGCACTATGTGTATTGAATGGATTCCATGAAGGATAACTTTGTTTATAATGATATAATAAACAAACTAGACCTCAGTTAATTATTGTGTATTCTTAACCTGTAAGATATAAACAGACACGTGCACCCAGTAGCTACTACTTTGAATTACTAAAAAGTGAGATCCATTCTCTTGGGTCAATAATCTAGGTAAGTTGGGTAGTGATATTGTTTGTATGGTGTGGTGTTCGAATATTTACGGTCACTATATACGATAGTTTGATGATGTCCCGAGATGAGCTCAAGAAGGATTATTATGTCAAATCCACCCAATGGAATTTATTCCAACATAATAATAAAGTTTTGAATGGTACTAGTCTCTGTTCAATAAGTCAATTAATTAATTGCCACTAATTCAATTAATGGACAAACATTATATCTTGAACACGGAGAGGTAAAACAAGTAATTATTATTAGAGTGTCAAATGTAATTTGGGCGCTAAATGAGGACTGCAATAACATTTATTTAGTATACTGAATTATTATTCAATTTTGGACCGAGTGGACTTGGCACGGTGGTACACTGTATAAATGTATTACTGTTTTAATAAACGAGCATGTAAACTCATCTGTGGGTCTAGGATCAAATTAAGTTTTCATTGAATTTTGTATTTCATCACGTTGGGTGCCGAATAACCTGAACGACCATGACGATCAGAGATCTCAAAGACCCAACTAGCCGCATATTGACGATGTTCGCCTTATACGGAGCCTTGTACGGCCACACAAGGGCTTCCGCCAAGTTGTGAAGGACGATTGTAGGCATGCGGGTGCAGTGGTCTCTGGTGCCAGGGCATGACAGACTCGAAAAATGTGGGCGCGTTGCACCCAGGAGTTGTCGAGCGCGCTCAACAACCTACCTTCGCTATGCGCAGGACAGTGAGAGTTGACGGGGCACCCGACTGTTAGGATATGCTGTAAAAGCTTAGCTTTATGATATTGACAATCCCGTTTTGGTCTTGCAATCATGATTTTGTCAAAGTATTTATGTTTGCAGTTTATTTATTTATGCGATGATAACTCATTTATTTTAAATTGTAGATAGTGTGGTTCGTTCGTTGTGTCAAACAGAAAGATCATACTATCGGTTCCTTGTAAAATATAAATTAATTGTTCACAATCTATACATGTAGTGATACCCTTGTTGGAAAAAGACTGTAGTGTAGTCTTGATTTTGTTGGTCTTTGACTGATGTATTACACTAGTACTTATGATGAGTATTGAATGGACCGCAGAAGGATAAGATTATAAGATTTGCTAATCGTAGTTATAATCAAGACCTTCAGTAATTGATGCATACTCTTAATCCATAAGATAATATAAAATGGGCATATATATATACACATATACGGTATTTTGGTAAACATCGATATTCATATAATGTGCTGTTGTAAATTATTTACGATCAGGAAGGAATATTATGTCAAACCCTGTAGGTTGATCATGAATATCCGACATAATAGTTAATGAACTGAGTGGTACTAATTTCAAAAACGAAAAGAAGTTGATTAATTATTTTGTCAGTAATTTAATTAATCAACGAACGTAATATCTTAAACATAGGGAGATAAATCGATCAATTATACTAATATTTATTAACCAAGTGGAAGTTCGAATTTATTGAATAAACTGGAGCTGAAAGGGAAGAGCAATAATATTACTGTAGTAGAATATTTTATTATTTAATTCTATGTAAGAATTAATAATTAATTAATTTTGATTATTTAATTCACTAAGAAGAGGAATATTCTTTTGGAATATTACCTAGGGTTAGGAGACTATGGAGTATTTTAGAAGGTAATTAGGGTTAGGAGGAATATGTATCCTAGATGGTAAATGATATGGAACATGATTAGGATTCCTAAACCTTATAGGATAATATCATATTTAGCACCTCCTTAAGGTCCCTAATGTAGCCTGTATATACACTATGTCAAAACCTCTTCTCCTACACATGTGAGGTCATATACGGAAGAGGAAAATCGAGTTTTATATTATTCAAGAGTTAGGAAGATCTGAAAAATCGCCCACCGAGATTTTTCGGAATAGGTGTATAGGTAATAAATTAAAAGGTCTTGAGGTAAAATAAATCAAGCCCTTTAGATGTATATATATTCCGTCCACCCACAACCGTCGTCCGCTGCCGACTTCAGTCTCCGGAAATGGAGATGAAACTCCAACTCTAAACCTGATGCAGATGTTTTTTCATCAATAGGAATGGACAGTCGAGTCCCCTCAATTACCTCCTTGGTCTTAAATGTAAATTCATCTTTAATGAACACTACATCACAGGCTACAAAGTGTTATTCTTCTTCCAAATCATATAAAGGAAACATTTTCTTTCCAATGACATACCCCACAAATACTAATTTGATCTCTCTTGGTGCAAACTTGGATTTGGCTAGATTCGTAGAAGCTGCATATGCAAAACATCCAAAGGTTTGAGTCTCTCAAAGTCATGAGCCTTTTTATATAACTAAATGGAGTCTCAACCCAATAAAGAACTTGACACCCTATTTATGATGAAAGCTACAGTCAGGACAAATAAAGGCCAAAACTGTATAAGTAAATCTGACTAAAACATTAGTCCCCTAGCCACCTCAAGCAAATGTTTATGCTTCCCCTCCACTACACAATTTTGTTGAGGTGTATAAAAACAAATGGTCTCATATTATGATGGAAAAGGTTCCTCAACTCCTTATTCAAGAACTCCGACCCATTACCTTTGTTTCTGCCATATTCAAAAAGGTGATTTCAGATCCTCCAAGTAATACTGAGTATCTATGAAGCACCATTTGAGATTCTCATTGTTACACAACTGTAATTTGAATAGTGGTATAAAAACAACATCCTGCAGCCTCAACTTGTAATTTATCATGACATCTCATTTGCTATGTACTGTTTTTAAAGTGCCATCTAGAAGACAGACTGATATTGGACACTTAAAATTTTCCACTTTTCTCATCAACTCAATGTTGTTACAAACATGCCTACTTGTGTTAGAGGTATGATGTAAAAGCGATGTTTTGTAGATTCTATCAATTCCATTTTGATCTAGCCATCATGTTTCGGTCAAAGTACATATGTTTTGTAACACCCCGAGTTTTATTAACAAAGGAAAATATTAGCTTTTAATTTTAAGCTAGCCTTTATTAATAAATAATCATGTTTATGTTCAAGTTCAGGTTAATCAGCTAGTTATATTCCAAGTTTGACTATTAGTCGATAAATTATTCGGTTTAATTATTTCAGTAACCGAATAAGTTTCCAGATTTAAATCCAATTGGTTTCATTAATTAATGAGTTCGGAATTAATAAGTTAAGTTGACGAATTATTTGAAATATCAATATTCGGATTAATCGTCCAAGTCAGGAATATCCGAAATTATTTTCGAAGTCACGTTTGTGTTGGGAATAATTTTGGTAATTAAGTATCATGTTTAGTAATTAATTAAACATATAGATTATGTTTAATTAGTGATTTATCATTTTTATGTATTAATAGCCGTGGGCAATTATAAGCATTTGCCCTAAATTTTTACATAAAGCCGTAGCATTTAGTACAATTTTCCTCAATTTTTATGGAAATGCCGTGAGCATTTCTTCAAACCTTATTCTTTTTTTTAAGCTAGCATGAGGTGGCTTAATTGTGGAGCCTAAATGATGACTAAGGTTTTTAAAGATGAGTTAGCTATGTTAAGCTTCATTAGCTTCCAAGTGGCATCATAAGAAGAAGCCACCAAAACCCTCCATCCCCTCATTTTAGTTCGGTCCTAGTATTTAAGGGGGAGATTTGGGGCAAATTTTCCCATCTTTAGTGCAGCATATATTAAGTATTATTACATGGGAGAGTATAGTGAGAGTTAGTGAGATTTTTATAGCAAGCACCGCAAGCTTAGCACACCGTACGCGAGAAGCTAGTCAAGCGCCGAGTACCGCATGCACGCGCACGGACACCGCACCAGCGGAGTGTTGTCGAGCGTTCAAAGAGGTACTTTAATGTTGCCTTTTCTTGATGTAACAAGGCCATGTTGATCAGCCATGTTCAAGTCATGTTCATGATTTAATCGTATATTGCTTATGGTCGTGCGTGTAACCTATATCGAGCGTGTTCATGTTTTATTCAAAATCTCTCGAGCAAGGTTCGTATATTTAGTCATTTTATAGTATATCATGTTCAGTCAGCTTGTGTTAGTCGAGGGATTTTCATGTTTGATCAGTGAAATGGCCGAAGGACGTGAGCGGCGCATGTAGCGCACGCCATGGGTCATATCATATCCCACCGGGTCATGTTGATTTATGTTGATAATCCCCCGAGTAAATCATGTTAAATTTGATCATGTTATGTCATTTTAAGTTCAGTTGATTCATGTTTGTCGGGGGAAATTCACGTTTGGTCGAGTAAGTGGCTCAACGCCATAGGCGGCGCACGGTGCGCACGCCATCGGCCGTAAGGGTCCGTCGAGCTAAAGTTCATGTTAATATGTTCAATCTCAGGGAATTTAGTTGTTATGATCATTTCATGTTAAGTCATGTTGTTGTATGTTTTTTCGGTCGGAAGAAATCGCCGGACGGCCGGCAAGGGCCGGTCGTGGCCGCGCTGCCCGCACACAGCGGCAGCAGCGCGCTGGCAGTCAGTGATGACGGATCGTGTTTTCATCTATTTCTGGGTTGTGAATAAACGTGCACTCAGGGCCTTCGTTTATCCACGATAGGTGTATCTAACAGACGCACTTCGGCCTTCTCCTAGACACCGTGAATTCAAGACGCTCTGATGGCCTTCTCTCCGACACTGTATGTAAACACGCACTAACGGCCTTGTTTAAACACACGTAAGAACAACCAGTTCCCCCTATGAGATTCACTCATCAATTCCAAGACTCAACATGTTTATTAATGAAGAGGTACATGGGTATTTATAGGTGCAAAATAAATCGAAGCCTACTAGATCTAGATCTCCTAAATCTTGCAATAATAGAAATCCTAATACTAGAAAGCAATAAAATCCTACTACTACCAAAATACTAATTGTCTTGCACACCAATTATCTTGATGCCC
>CACSLK010027831.1:18671669-18686480 GCA_902706635.1 Striga hermonthica
ATATATATATATATATATATATAGGAATTGGTTCCAATGCATCCACATTCTTAAAGTGAGGACGTGAGGCTCATTTCTAGCCACAATATTTGGTACATAATGTGTGGCCAAGATTTAATCTTTTATTTTTATTATTTTAATTATTTAAATATTATTTTGACCCATTCACTCCGGCGTTGACCGTTGACTTCCAGCATTGACCGTTGAATTCCGGCGTTGATCGTTGACTCCAGCGTTGACTTTCGGTGAAAATACGTTGACTTCCGGCATTGATCGTCGACCGTTCACAACTAAACTTGCAATTAAATATAAATAACCTAGCATGCTAGGTTAATTGTCTGATGGTGCTAGGTTTTTTTTTAACAACAACGCCCCGAAGGGCGGGGGATTAGACTGGATCCCCAACTTATATATAGATCAAGACCCCAAAACTGGCCCAAAAAATCAAATAGCTACAGTGAACATAGTCTCACAGTCAAAACATAAACAAAAACAGAAAAAGGAAATAATACAAGGTTTGTCATCGGGCGAACAGATGCCCGGAATAAATGTATGATCTAATGAGAACCAATCTAATCTACTAAAAGCAGAAAGATGGATATCCAAGCTGGTCCATCCGTATCAGCGTGCAAAAGCGGAGTGGAGAAGTGTCGGTCTGAAACATGTGTAAGTCAGGTGTGGATGCGTCAAGGCTGGCAAGGTAGTCAGCAGGTCTGTTCCCGTATCGGAAAATGTGTGTAATNGTGATGGACAGACCGCAGAAGAGCTCTAATGCGCATAAGCGGGTGCTGAATCTGCCACGAGCCCTGGTGGCCCGAGGTCAGGATGGTGATGACAGCCGCAGCATCCAGCTCGATCCAAATATGACTAGAGAGATGGGCAGCAATCTGAAGGCCAATTTGAAGTGCCTGAACCTCTGCGTCGCAGCTCGAGGAGGCCTGAAGGGACGTGTGGAAGGCTGTGATAAGGGCGCCGCTATGGTCCCGGATCAAACCTCCTCCTCCGGCAACTCCGGTCTGGCGATCGAAATAACCATCAGTGTTCATCTTGACCCAAGGGGAGTCGGGTCGAAGCCAAACAATAGCGCCGAGGCGGCCGAACAGGCGCAGGGGGGGGCACCATGTAGCGGTGTGGTGGCGTGCAGCCTGTCCAGTCTCGGGCAGTGAGCCTGCCTAAAGATGTGAGGAGTGAAAGATGTCTCTCTACCTGCAAACCAATGTGAGAAAGCAAAAAAATAATATCCCTATGCTTCGCACTATTCCTTTCCGTCTAGGTGAACCAAAGGATCAGACAAGAAATGAGGAAGCCCACGTGTCTAAAGTGTGTGCTCTGTGAGATAAAACTCAGGAGCTCAAAGAAATTGTCTGTGGTGGGTAGGGATATATGAGTCCAAGTGGCAAAGTGCTCCCACACTCTCCTCACAATCTCACTCTCTAGGAAAAGGTGGGTAAAGGTCTCGGTCTCATGACGTCCGGTCCTAGAACAACACACACACACTGGTAGGGGATAGAGATCCCCCTCGCATGTAGAACAGTGTCCACGGGTATCCGGCGCAAAAGGAGGCGCCATAGGAAAACCGAAATGGTAGGGGTGAAAAGATCGCTCCAGATGGCTCCAAAGAGAATATTAGTCCAATCTATCAGCCTAATCTGCTCCCAAGCCGAGGTACTAGAAAACACACCTGATGAAGTAAGTCTTCACCTCATGCCATCTGAATCATCCCCCGAAATGGGTATCTGCTGGATCTGATCTAATAAATGCTCACTAAAACATGCCCCAACTCTCTATCAAGCTTCCCCCCTATCCCACGACCCGTCCGTCCAAAGGTCACTCACAAGCAGGTAGGGGGAATGCGACACCTTCCTATCACTAGACAACGGCCTATCACCTAACCACCACGCATCCCAGAAACTAACATCCCCCTCACCCAAAACCCAAAAGATGTGATCCTGGGCGCGCCTACCGACCCTAATGAGGCGCCGCCACTGTCCACTATCATGACTAACCGCTGCCACCCAACAAGGGTGGTTGGCACATCTAGAGCAGTACTTGCCGCGAATGTAACGCCCCGTTTTAATTTAAAGAGTTTACCGAATTTATTTATAAAAATCAGAGTAAATTTTTCGCAATATATCAAATTTAAAACTTTAAACCTTAATGGGCGCTACTTAAGTACTGACAACAAATACACGAGGGTATAAACATAAAGGACCTACACATGCAGATTAACAATTAAAATAACATTCCATAAATCATAATTTCCAGATTCAAGTCAAAGGTTCAACATGATTCAAACTAAACAAAGCGGAAGAATCAAATGAAATATACAACATAGATAAATAAAACATAAGCAAAAAGAACTCGACAATCCAATGACCACCACTTGCTCGTCTCGCGCCGCCGCCGCCAACATTGATCAACCTAAGGATAAAAAGAGAAAACAAGAGGATAAACAACAGAACAATGGGGGTGAGAAAAATCACTATGCTCACCAATATGGCATAAGTCTATCTCGCATAAAGATCCAAAACCATAAATAGAGTATGCATAGAATCCAAGTTTAACTCCCTATATGGCCCTATCGCAAACCTCCTATGTACATACAACAACCTTCCGATCAGACAACGACTAGGAAGTAACCGAAAACATTCCCACCCTGGCTCGACACGGGCTAAGGGATCCTTTCCAGGAGACAGTCGAGATGTTTTTCCCCTACACACGGGCTAGGGCGTCCTCCTCCTGGATACGACAGGCAGATGACCTCGCACTGCTTATGCATTCATCAAAGACACTAAAGGCGAGACGCCCCTGGCGGTGTAACACACTAGACTAGGGTTCTCAGGCATACTAAAGTTATCGAGACGAACATTTATATGAAATAACAAAATGCGATAATTATAGATACACAAATTGTACCCACCTGGATGACGAGGTAGACAAAATACTCAAATAGCAAAAACGTAGGTCGAGGGTTCGACTCCTCAAGAACCTAAAATTAAACGAGATAACTCCTATCAAAATTACCTCACTACTCCAAGTAGATATGACACACAAAGCAGACAATTAAGGCAGGTAAGGGAAATTGAGACAGATAAGCACAACAAGAACGAACAACTCTATATACTGAACTGGAGGACTTCAACAACAATTTCAAAGGCTCGAAAAATCACCAACCTCATGCGAATAAACACATAACAATTATTCTCAACCATCACGAATTAAACTCAAATTGTCCTGTCAGATTAATCACCATTAAGTCCTCCAATTATCAATATTAAACAAGGCATGAATGTCACATATATAAGTTTTTCATTTGCCTCTACTATGTAAGCATGCCTCATACAAATTTCCGACTATAACAAATCATGCTAGAACTCACATCTTTCGGCACTTAAGCACAAACAACAAAGACTCAACAATTTGATCTAAAACTCGAATCAAAACTTGTTTCAAGATCTCATAGGGCTTAACCAACATTTTGCTGTTGCAGAATTTTGCAAAAAAAAAAAAAAAAAACTGATTGCGCGACTTTCGAAATCTGAACGTATCTTTTTACACAAAAGTTATTTTTGAGTGATTCAAAAACCATTTGAAACCTAAGAGATAGATCTAAAAATCATCCGAAGACATCAACCTTCCCAGGTATTGGGAAATATGTCAAAAACAGCAAAACAGAAGGAACCATTGTTTTCCTTTGAAACTGTGAAAATAGACTGCGCGTTGATCATATTTTCGACGTAACTATCAAAATAAAAATGATAATCACTCAATTCTTTTTCCTCTCGAAAGATAACTCAAATAACTACAACTTTTATGAAGAAATAAAATGAAAATAACAAGATCCCGTCATTCAGAAATAGTGACGAATACAGACGATCTGCTGCAACAATGAAATCAAAAGCTGAACGCGCAACAATTTTGTAAAAGTCATAACTTATTTGTTTTAAATCGAAATTACAAAATTCCAAAGCCCAGATATAGATAACTTAACAAACTACATTTCATAAGAAGAAAGCAAATTCAAATAACTAGTCTTTGATGGCTTAAACTGAGGTACAACAAAAACATCAAACACGCGATTTCACATGGAATAACAATGAACACATATAACAAATGTTCTAAGCTCGACTACGATTAATATGACTTCTTGACATCAAATAAACGAGCATAATATAGTTTATCACAGCAACTAATAATACTTGATTTAACGGAGTCACGAACATAACCCAATAAATGAAAAGACATATAAAAGCCGACGGATAATTTGAAAGAAAATCGTCTTCAAACACGAATTCGATAGTACGTATGATGTATATATCTATCATGCGATATATGAAAACGACCATAATAACGAGAGGATTTAAATAAGTTACCCAACTTCGGGAAACTACATATTATCGAATGGGAAATGAGCCGGACAGCGGGTTGGATGAACGGCTTCGAAGCTCGACGGCAAACCTTAGACGGACTGGGCCCGGGTCTGCGCGCGAACGGACTCGACGGATGGCTATTGCTCATGAATGGCTTGCTCGAGTCCTTCGGACGGACTGAGGGCTGCTGGAGAACGCAAGGAGGACGTCGCTTTCTGGCTCGGACGAACTTCGGGACCTTCGAATGGCTGCCGGAGGTGGTTGTGCTTCCCGGTGTTAATGGTGGACAGAGCTTGCTGCGGTGGTGCTGCGCCGTTACTGTCCGACGATTGTTGATGAGAGGCTGTGATCTCAGGTCATGCGTACAATTCCGGTGGTTCACGGCCGGGCTGCTCGGAGGTGGTCTCGCACGGCAAAGATGGCTGTGTTGATGCTCTGAAGCTTGTTGGAAATGTACGAGAATGGGAAAAGAAATAGGAGAAAGAAGATGAATGAATACTGCTAGTTATGGAAGAATAATGTGGTAAGGTGTCTTGCTTTATGATGAGTAGTGAGGGCATGGGATATGGGAAAATCTGATTTTTCTCTACGAGTGAAGCGAGAGATTAAGGAGATGATATATATTCCTTCCTGATTGTTAGCAAAAAAATAAAAAATAAAGAAACGTAACTTCCCTCTTTAATCTAATTTATGAGCAGAAATGAGAGGATGGGAATTAAATTTGGGGTATTTAAAATTTTGAAATCAAATTTAACTTTGCTCATGCATGCTAGAGAAGGACCGGGTAGGGGAAAACCTGTTTGGCTATGCGGCGCGATTTGGCAGGATCCGGGCGGCCCGGTTCGCTCGATTGGTCCGGCTCGGTCAGTAATAATATAAAATATTCGACCCGATAATTAAAAGTCAAACGCATGATTAATCAAATAGAATATTTATTTATTCGGCTCGACATAAAATATTAGATGCACAATTAGACAATTACGAGCACATAACAATTAAAATAATAATCGAGCCCGAATAAATTCAGAATTAAAATAAAATAAATAAAAATATTCCAAAATAATCCTGGCCAAAAAGGGCGCTACAGTCTACCCACCTTAAAAGGAATTCCGACCTCGGAATTCAAAGACAAAAGAAAACTAACGAACTAACAGAATACACAAGCCTCTAAAACGATGAGTTAGGGAATTTATCCCTAATCTCGGCCTCCTTCCATCAAGTCGTCTCGGACTCGTCATGTCGGTCCCATAGCACCTTCCCAAGGCTAACTGCCCGTTCTTCAGCCGATGGACACCCTGGTCCAAAATGGCCACCGATACCTCCTCATAGGTAAGGTCTCGCTCGCCGCAGTTCGCCGAAGTCCACCACGTTGTCCGGGTCATGTGCATACCTATGCACATCGATACACAAAACACAAACGGCCCACCCATGGCGCGAAATCGCAAAACACAACACAACATGCACTCACGACCTCAACAGGTCTCATAGTGCCTCGATCGTGAGATCATCGGTCAAACAATCGTGGTCGACACGTGGAGTTGAGTTTCAGCATGGTGCCCGGGTCACGCCGAAAACATACCCACAATCTCGACACACCCGTGACATCTTGCCGAAGCGATTGCCACGGTGACTGAGCAACCATGCACACAGTATAGCCCCGCTTTACTCATACTTACAACACACGATTCTACGACACAAACGTAGCCCTTCATGGCTCCGTTTGCTGGAGACACAAGTCCCGTATCTCACCATCTCGAGGCTCCTCGCATAGGCATAGGAAACTTACCGACCATGCTTCCTTATCGATACCATCAATCAAAGATGCAAACACGATTCGGTGGAACTTGGAACTCTCGGCGGTCAAGCTGTCCAAAAGAAAATTAAAATAGACGTTTGAATTTTTAATGCACTGTCCTCCGAAAGGCGACACGCTTGCAGGCGCTGCATATGCGGGACGCCAGGACACTCACGTGTACCTGTTCAGAGACCAGCCGCAAGGTCAAGGTTTGGTTGTACACACTGGCCTGGGAAGTTCCTGCGTTCGGTGATGGTGGCTGCAGCCTTCGTGCGAGTCAACGGTCGGCCCTGCAGTTGGCCTAACGTCTCTCAGCACGAGCGTGCCTGCTCAACCACCACTTCGCGTGGCTCCACCTAGCCAAGGTCGGCGATCGTTTCAAAGTATAGATCAAAAAATTAAATTTTACGGTTTCGACAAAAATATTTAATCCATGGTTTTTCTCAATACGAAAAATTTTCTGACTTGGGATTTCACATAGGCTAAGACAATAGCAAGAGGGGTTTTTCCACAAAAATGTGTACAAATGGGGTTCATTCCAAACAAGCTTTTTGGTTTTACACGATTCTAAAAATTTCAAGGTCTCAAAAATAACAAAGCATAAAACCGAGTTCCAAATCCACTACATTTTCCAACAACACACACCAACACGCAAAAAGACCCAATGCTAGAGATAGGCAAAAATCCACAAAGGAAATCTAATGCGGCTCTCCAGTCGAGAATGGTACTAGCTCAGTGGCTCTTTCCGAGACACCAACCAGCTAGCTCACATCGGCTCTTCCGATTAACAGCGCCGGCCATCACATAAGCTCTTCCTCCGGTAGCTAATCGTGCCAGCAGTTCTGAACGACCTCCACTTATCCGTACTGCCCAGAGTTCACACTTCAAGGTCTAAGCCAGAGGATTCTTTCATCGAAATGACCCCGTTCACATCTTCGGGTATTTCTGCTACGTCCTGGCGCTCTTAGAGGTAGATTATGATGTCGCTGTAAAATTACAACCAGATATTCCATCGCAATCGCCACTGCGTTACTTAGTACGAAAGAATCACTATCCGACTGGAAATATTCTCATTGGTACCCGTAGCCTGTTTTGATATGTCGACTCCTCGATCTTCTGTTAATGGTACATGGGCTTTGAATCAGTTTTCAATGATTTTGCAGTTGCCCTCGATTGATTGAACAATTCTTCAATTCGTGGTAATAGTTGATCATCCTTTCTTGTCCATCGGTTAGTTCACGGTTGTCGATGTGCAGCATTCTTTGCCCTGAACAAATCGGCTTCTCCGGTGTCCAGGTTGGTTGTAACTCGCCTTGCTCGTCTGGTGGCCTTCCTTGCAGTTCCTTCTGACTCCTCTTAGGTGTACCCAACTGATTGGTGCGTGTCAGAATGGTCCAATTCATCCCCAATAGTGAAAAAGATTAATTGATTCAGATAAACGAAATATTCAAACACAACTGAAAGAGTGATACAAGACAAGCAGAAAGCTGGAAACACTTGTCTTAATTAGGTCGCAAAACTTGATCTCAAAACTCCCAGTGAACAAAGAAACAAAGACAAGGATTTCAAAGGTTTTGCAAAAAATTAAGGGAGCGAATGATTTCCCTCGAAGGCAAAAAAGAGATAAAAGAACGAAAAATTGCCAAAGTTACAACGAAACGCAAATTCGAGAATACAAGCGGCTATATGCTTCGAAATGCACGTGCTCCAGGCTCGACTACCCTCCTTAAAAGATCCTTCATAATCCATTAAGTTAAGACACCTTCCACGAATTAGTCGACCACTTCAGATTGGGGAAAACTATTTCTGAAGCAACATAAGATTCAATCACAACAAGATAAATGGTCGTCGCTGGTCTCCAGGTAAAGATACCATAGTGGCTCGCGCCGACCTTTGCGTTCTCAAGTGCACGGACTCGGAGTTATTACAAACAAAATCACCAACCTTCCGGCAAATAAGGCTTAGCAGGAAACAACTATGCTCATCCCCATTTGCACACAAAGTCTCTAAACCAAGTTAGTACCACACATAAAACACAAAAAAAAAAATTGCACAACAATTTAAAAGATAAAACACGGAAAACAGAAGGTAAATAGACAACACACGATCTCGATTTCTCGGTCAGTCATCCGCTATCACGGCAACTCCAAGGAAAGTATTTCTTGGTGATGATTCTTCTTCATTCACATTTGAAATGAAACGACTCGGTCTCCTTGAGCTTTACAGAGTCACTCTGTTAGAACCGTCAATTATCGCTTTACAGGTAGCCATTGATTTTCTCGAGATTTTGCCATACTCGAGAGTCACACTAGTGATACCCAATCGATCAACAGAACTCTTCAGCATTGATTGCCAACTTGTTCGAAGCTTTAAATCCCAATCATCGCATATCAATGATTGGATTCCACCACTACTCCTCCGGTCCACTTGTTAGCTGCCCCAGACGTTCGAGTGATTCCGCACATTCAAAATTTCTCGGTTGTCTAATCTCAATAAGGTATTCTGATGTTGGTCAAAAGAAAATCTATGGTGCATATACACAAATCTCAACCATAACTGAGATAGCTCGTTCAAAGTGCTGGCTCGAAACTTTAAGAGAGAAAATTCTTAGAATCATAACTAGTCCCAAATGCGACTAGAGTTCACCGAATAAACACTACAATTCAAAACATAACAAGGTGGATAGTCCTAAGCCCCAATTAAAAATAAATAAAACAAAAAACTCATACCTCGAGTTGGCGCGGCGAGACGAAAGCGAGTGGTCAATGGTCATTACAATACTAACACTAGAGATAGTCTACAGAAACGCAGACTAGCTCTGATACCATACTGTAACGCCCCGTTTTAATTTAAAGAGTTTATCGAATTTATTTATAAAAATCAGAGTAAATTTTTCGCAATATATCAAATTTAAAACTTTAAACCTTAACGGGCGCTACTTAACTACTGACAACAAATACACGAGGGTATAAACACAAAGGACCTACACATGCAGATTAACAATTAAAATAACATTCCATAAATCATAATTTCCAGATTCAAGTCAAAGGTTCAACATGATTCAAACTAAACAAAGCGGAAGCATCAAATGAAATATACAACATATATAGATAAAACATAAGCAAAAAGAACTCGACAATCCAATGACCACCACTTGCTCGTCTCTCGCTGCCGCCGCCAACATTGCTCAACATAAGGATAAGAAGAGGAAACAAGAGAATAAACAACAGAACAATGGGGGTGAGCAAAACCACTATGCTCACCAATATCGCATAAGTCTATCTCGCATAAATATCTAAAACCATAAATAGAGTATGCATAGAATCTAGGTCTAACTCCCTATATGGCCCTATTGCAAACCTCCTATGTACATACAACAACCTTCCGATCAGACAACGACAAGGAAGTAACCGGAAACATTCCCACCCCGGCTCGACACGGGCTAAGGGATCCTTTCCAGGAGACAGTCGAGATGTTTTTCCCCAACACATGGGCTAGGGCGTCCTCCTCCCGGATACGACGGGCAGGTGACCTCGCACTGCTTATGCATTCATCAAAGGCACTAAAGGCGAGACGCCCCTGGCGGTGTAACACACTAGACTAGGGTTCTCAGGCATACTAAAGTTATCGAGACGAACATTTATACGAAATAACAAAATGCGATAATTATAGATACGCAAATTGTACCCACCTAGATGATGAGGTAGACAAAATACTCAAACAACAGAAACGTAGGTCGAGGGTTCGACTCCTCAAGAACCTAACATTAAACGAGATAACTCCTATTAAAATTACCTCACTACTCGAAGTAGATATGACACACAAAGCAGACAGTTAAGGCAGGTAAGGGAAAATGAGACAGATAAGCACAACAAGAACGAACAACTCTATATACTGAACTGGAGGAATTTAACAACAATTTCAAAGGCTCGAAAAATCACCAACCTCATGCGAATAAACACATAACAATTATTCTCAACCATCACGAATTAAACTCAAATTGTCCTGTCAGATTAATCACCATTAAGTCCTCCAATTATCAATATTAAAACAAGGCATGAATGTCACATATATAAGTTTTTCATTTACCTCTACTATTTAAGCATGCATCATACAAATTTCCGACTATAACAAATCATGCTAGAACTCACATCTTTCGGCACTTAAGCACAAACAACAAAGACTCAAAAATTTGATCTAAAACTCGAACCAAAACTTGTTTCAAGATCTCATAGGGCTTAACCAAAATTTTGCTGTTGTAGAATTTTGAAAAAAAAAAAAAAAAAATACTGATTGCGCGACTTTTGAAATCTGAACGTATTTTTACACAAAAGTTATTTTTGAGTGATTCAAAAACCAATTGAAACCTAAGAGATAGATCTAAAAATCATCACAAGACATCAACCTTCCCAGGTATTGGGAAATATGTCAATAACAGCAAAATAGAAGGAACCATTGTTTTCCTTTGAAACTGTTAAAACAGACTACGCGTTGATCATATTTTCGACGTAACTATCAAAATAAAAATGATAATCACTCAATTCTTTTTCCTCTCGAAAGATAACTCAAAGAACTACAGCTTTTATGAAGACATCAAAGGAAAATAACAAGATCCCACCATTCAAAAATAGTGACGAATACAGACGATCTGCTGCAACAATGAAATCAAAAACTGAACGCGCAACAATTTTTTAAAAGTCATAACTTGTTTGTTTTAAACTAGTGCGTATCCCGTGCGATGCACGGATAAATAATATTAAATAATAATTATAAATAAGTATCGAGTTCGAGTCATCCAATGAAAGAAGTGGGCAACCACTATTGATCTTCTTTAAAAGAGCAAGAAAAGATATTATAAATTAACGATGAGGGTAAACGATATTAAATAATAATTATAAATTAACGATGTGGGGTTAGTATGTCATATAATTTACGGTATATCAGTTTATTATAAATGATATAAAATTAGTTTGTTCAAGAGAACATAAATATAAATTAACGATGAGGGTAAACGTTATTAAATAATAATTATAAATTAACGATGTGGGGTTAGTATGTCATATAATTTACGGTATATCAGTTTATTATAAACGATATAAAATTAGCTTGTTCAAGAGAACATGAAATTTGTATGTTTAAACAATTTAAAACTCCTAAAATATATATTAACATATGTAAAATTATCTAACCTTTTCTATATTATTATCAAAAGATGTGAAGTCATCTAAACTTTTTTAATTTTTTTTGTAAAGAAAATATATCTAAAAACATTAATGTTTATATTTGTATTGAAGATGTTTTCTGAATATGACATAAAATATTATATAAAAGTATCTAAAATATTATAAGCCTAAATAAATACAGTATAAAGTTTTTGAAAGAAAATTTACCTAGTATATATAAAATAAATATTGACATGATGTTGAACATTGTGACAATACTACCGTACCTGAAAATTTGAGTAAAAAAAATTTTAAAATTATTATTATTATTCTTTTGAGTAATTTGAGTAGAAAAGATTTCAAAATTATTATTATTATTCTTTTTAAATAATTTGAGTACAGAAGATTTCAAAATTATTATTATTTTATAGTTACTGTAAATATTAATATTATTATTTTAAGTAATTTGAGTACAGAAGATTTTAAAATTATTATTATTTTTTAGTTACTGTAAAAAGAAAATTTGTATGCATAAAATTCCACGCTTTATGCAGATTTATCAATTTTACAAATTAAATGAGATTTATTTTATATTGAATGGAGACTAAGACAATTTTGAAAAAAAAAAAAAAATGTCTATTTCAAATTTATCCACTTGATTTTTAAAAAAAATACATTTGTAATTTGACTTAACTATTGTAAAATTTTGAAACTTATGGAAAAAAATTAAAGAGATGAATTTCAGTTGATTTGAAATTCTTAAACTATTTTGAATTTCGTGCAAATTGAAACCTAAAAAAATAAAATTCATTATAATTTTGTAATTTTCAAGAGGTTTGTTAATTTTACAGTGGCGCAAAATTCTTCATGTAAGGTTAGTCGTCCAAGGATAGAAGCATGTGATTAGATTTTTTTTTTTTAATTTAATTTGAACAAAATCCTTTATATTAGGAAGAAACTTTGAATTAAGCCCAATTTTATGACAACTACAATGAGAAAAAATTTTGAATTTCAAATTTTCAATTCAAGTTTTAAGGTAATTTTTTGAGCAATCTGATTGTTTGGAATAAAAAACACAATTGAATTTGTTATATCAAATATGAGAAAGGATTTTGAATTTCAAATTATATTCAATGATCGAAATTTTTAGAACATAATAGAACCAAATCCACCAATTTGTCTTTTAGGGGTTTAAATTAACTGTAACCAAATCCACCATATTTTATTTATTTTTTAAATAAAAGCATCCGATTAAAACAATTGTAGTAGCCGAGTTGATGTTAAAAGAGTTTCTGATTTTTTTGTAAATACTAACGTAAGTTTATATTATTAAATTAGGTGTTATTATTTTTTTAATAAAATGAAATTTGCAATGTTGTACACGATTATATGTTAATTTTTTTATTTTTTTTTTAATTTGTGGAAATGAAAAAGAAACAGTCTAATCTTGCGCAAAAATAAAAAACAAACTCCACTTAACAAACTCCACATTTTAATGCAATAATTAAGGATGTATGTTTGTAAATAAAAAAATAAAATAAAAACTTGCTATTAATAACATGCAATTAATGCTCAACAATATTTGACCATATTTGACTTGCCATTTTTAAAAAAATGGTAATTCTTTTTATATATATATAGATAGGAATTACAAAATTCCAAAGCCCAGATATAGATAACTGAACAAACTACATTTTATAAGAAGAAAGAAACTTCAAATAACTAGTCTTTGATGGCTTAAACTGAGGTACAACAGAAACATTGAACACGAGATTTTACATGGAATAACAATGAACACATATAACAAATGTTCTAAGCTCGACTACGACTAATATGACTTCTTGATAGCAAATAAACGAGCATAATATGGTTTATCACTGCAACTATATGATACTCGATTTAACGGAGTCACGAACATAACCTAATAAACGAAATGACATATAAAAGCTGACAGATAATTTGAAAGAAAATCGGCTTCAAACACGAATTCGATAGTACGTATGATATATATATCTATCATGCGATTTATGAAAAAGACCGTAATAACGAGAGGATTTGAATAAGTTACCCAACTTTAGGAAACTACAAATTATCGAATGGGAAATGAGCCGGACAACGGGTTACATGAACGACTTTGAAGCTCGACGGCAAACCTTAGACGGACTGGGCCCGGGTCTACGCGCGAACGGGCTCGACGGATGGCTATTGCTCATGAACGGCTTGCTCGACTCCTTCGGACGGACTAAGGGTTGCTCGAGAACGCAAGGAGGACGTCGCTTTATGGCTCGGACGAACGTCAGGATCTTTGAACGACTGCCGGAGGTGGTTGTGCTTCCCAGTGTTAATGGTGGACAGAGCTTGCTGCGGTGGTGCTGCGCCGTTACTGTCTGACGATTGTTGATGAGAGGCTATGATCTCAGGTCACGCGTACAATTCTGGTGGTTCGCGGCCGGGCTGCTCGAAGGTGGTCTCGCACGGCAAAGATGGCTGTGTTGATGCTCTGAAGCTTGTTTGAAATGTACGAGAATGGGAAAAGAAATAGGAGAAAGAAGATGAATGAATACTGCTAGTTATGGAAGAATAATGTGGTAACGTGTCTTGCTTAATGATGAGTAGTGAGGGCATGGGATATGGGAAAATCTGATTTTTCTGTACGAGTGAAGAGAGAGATTAAGGAGATGATATATATTCCTTCTTTATTGTTTGCAAAAAAAATAAAAATAAAAAAAAAAACGTAACTTCCCTCTTTAATCTAATTTATGAGCATAAATGAGAGGATGGGAATTAAATTTGGGGTATTTATAATTTTGAAATCAAATTTAACTTTGCTCATGCATGCTAGAGAAGGACCGGGTAGGGGAAAACCCGTTTGGCTATGCGGCGCGATTTGGTGGGATCCCGGCGGCCCGGTTCGCTCGATTGGTCCGGTTCGGTCAGTAATAATATTAAATATCTGACCCGATAATTAAAAGTCAAACGCATGATTAATCAAATAGAATATTTATTTATTCGGCACGACATAAAATATTAGATGCACAATTAGACAATTACGAGCACATAACAATTAAAATAATAATCGAGCTCGAATAAATTCGGAATTAAAATAAAATAAATAGAAATATTCCAAAATAATCCTGGCCAAAAGGGGCGCTACAGCGAAGGTACTGGGCTCGAAGCGACTTTCCTTCCCTAAAGCGCGACCACAACATGTATGAGAAGGCAGTAACAATATCTCTGAGGTGGCGGATGCCAAGGCCACCCTCAGAGAAAGGTCGGCATATAGTGTCCCAACTCACCCAGTGGGTACGTCTCCACTACCGGAACCGTCCTCATAACCCTAGAAATAACGAGCCATAAACTGGTCAATCTCGTCAAGAGTATACCTAGGGGGTCGAGGACCATAAGTAAATGAAGCGGAAGGGAGCTAAGAGTGCTCTTGATCAGTGCAAGCCGACCAACGAAAGAAAGATGTGTATGCGACCAA
>CACSLK010027831.1:18686604-18696923 GCA_902706635.1 Striga hermonthica
TCAAGAGTATACCTAGGGGGGTCGAGGACCATAAGTAAATGAAGCGGAAGGGAGCTAAGGGTGCTCTTGATCAGTGCAAGCCGACCAACGAAAGAAAGATGTGTATGCGACCAACCAGAAATCCTATCGATCATCCTCTGCCTGATGTCCGAAAAAACCCCTCTTGAGATGGCCCTTATATAAAGGGGCACCAAGGTAGGTAATGGGAAGGTCGCCGCGCGCAAAGCCAATGATCTCGTGGATCCACTGAGCCCACCTGTCCGCGCTAGAGGAGAGGGTGAAGGTGCTCTTCTGCACACTGATCAGTTGACCGGTAACTGAGCTATAGTGCTCCAAAAGGTGCATAAGCTCGATCAGCCCATCATCATCCACCTGGGTGAAGATGATGATGTCATCCACATAAGAAAGGTGCGAGATGGGAGGATCATAGCCACGGGTGTTGTATGTCATCCGTGGATAGTCACGGATGAAGCCGTCAAGGCAGCGAGAGAGGTAGTCCGCCGCAAGAACAAAAAGGGATGGGGAAAGGGGGTCACCCGGTCTAAGGCCTCTAGAGGAGGGAAAGAAGTCGGTGGGGCTACCATTAACCAGGACCAAGAACGTGCAGTGCTCCACACACGCCTCAAAAAACTGATCCACCGCTCAGGGAATCCCATCCTAGCCAGTGCCTCCCTAAGAAACGGCCACTCCACCCTATCATACGCCTTAGTCATGTCTAGCTTAAGCGCAATGTTCGGTGCCCGTTTTCAATCCGCATGGAAGATATCGTGGATCATCTCCTGAGCCAAAAGTATGTTATCAATAATGACCCGGTCCTTGACGTAACCACTCTGGTTTAGAGAGATGAGGGAGGGGAGAAGAGGGGAAAGGCAGCTATTAAGAATCTTTGAAATGAGCTAGTTGGTCACGTTACACAGGCTAATGGGCCTGTAGTCGGACCAAGAACTCGGATTGGGTCTTTTGGAAATCAAGACGACAGAGGTAGACGTGAAAGAATCCAGCATTCGATGACCAGAGAACAAATCCAACATTGCCTCCTCAACATCAGGCTCGACAATATCCCAGCAGACCTGCTAGAAGAGAGAAGAGAACCCATCAGGGCCAGAAACGCTGTTGGGATCAATCCCGAAGACAACATCCCTAACCTCCTTCCCTACTCGAGAGTTCACAGAGGCCGACAAGGTCGACCGAAGGAGAAATGGTGGGAAAGAAAGAAGCGATCAGGGCATTGAGAGCCCCTCTGTCGGAGGTGAAAAGGGTCTGGAAGTGGGCAACGGCCGACTCCCGAATCTGAGACTCTTGGGTCAGGGATGACCCATCTGCCTCAATACTGTGGATGTACGACTTAGAACGCTTATGCCTAACAAAGCCCTGGAAGAACCTAGTATTCCACTCGTCCTCGACCACCCAGGAAATGACCGCCTTCTGCTTCCAGAAATCCTTTTCCATAAGGAGTCGGAGCTGGTACTCGGCATGGCAGCGGCGCATCGCAGTCCTATTCTCCAGAGTGGGCTCCAAATCATAGGCCCGCTCAGCTTCTGCGTGCGCACTCTGAGCCGCAGAAAGGTGTTGATGGAGGTTTCAAAAAACATCCCAGTTCTACTGTCTCAACCTACGTCGCAGTTTTCTGAGCTTCGTCTCGAGATTGCGCATCCTGAAGAGCCCAGTCGACTGGAGCCAGGAGTCCCTGACAGTGTCGTGGAAAGAGTGATGGCGAACCCACATATTCTGGAACCTAAAGGATGAACTGCGAGGAGTGCACTAAAAACAACAACTAATTAGGAGGGGTGAATGGTCAGACCCAAATCGAGTGAGGTGTGAGACGGCCGTAACCGCAAACACCTTCGACCACGCCTCTGAAACAAAAGCATGGTCGAGCCACTCTTTGAGGTCGTCCCTAACCCACGTGAAGGACTCACCCTCACATCCTACATCAATCAACTTACAGTCCGCCACAACCTGAGCAAAATCCCACATCTCACTAGAACGATCCGAGCGGCCACCCACACGCTCATCGGGATGCAGAAAGATGTTGAAATCGCCATTAACCAACCATGGCAATCCCTCCATACTCTCAGCAATCTCACGCAGGGTGTCCCAGAGATCATATCTTCTGACCCTAGTACACTTGGCATAAACCAAGGTGTGGAATATGGGCTCGGGGAGATGGGTCGCAGAAAGATCGATATGCAGCACCTCATCGGTATCCCGGAGGACCCGACAGGTATAATCACGCGAGTGGAAGAAACTGATTTTATGCGAAGTATTACCCACGCCCGAGTGGAAGCCAAGGCACCGTGAGTAGTAGTCAAAATCAAGGGTGCGAATCATTGGCTCTATAAAGCCAACGAAGTCCAATCTATGATCACGCATGAGAGAATGAAGATGAGCGAGAGTGGCCCTATTAGCCAGTCCCCAGCCATTCCAAGTAATTGATGTGATAGACATATCAACAATGGTGAGATCCACCAGACGTGGTCCGACTGTGACGATGCTGGGTCGAGCCACCTGAAGGAGGCGAGAGGTGGCAAAAGAATCGAATGGCAGGGAAGACTGTTCGTCGTGTCACGCGCGGTGTGGGGCTGGTCTTCGAGGGGGGACGCCCTCGGTAGGTGCTCGTAGCCTGCGAGTCATCTGGCTAAGCAATCAGACCTAGAGCAACACTAGAGACCTGCCCTATCTCCGGGGTCATCTCCTGTCTGTCAAAGTAGACGAAAGCGCTAGAGGCAAAACTCTCGCACGAGACGTCATACTGAGCGCAGTTAAAACCGCATGTCTGCTCGTGGATGGGAGGGAGAGAGGCTCTATTAGGTGGAGCACTGGGTGCTCACCGACAGAGTGAGCCTGGTGAATAGCTATATGCTCAGCCGATCTCCCAATCTCAGCAGGGGGGAAGGGGGTGTGTCAGCTCATTCCCTTTTGGGGTAGCGGTGGCAGGAGCAGTCCTCATCTCCAGGGGGCGGTCCTGGCTAGATGAATGAACCGACAAAGGAACAACATCATGAGTGCTGTCATCAGATAGATGGATAGACGTGCCACTAGTCGAGGTGTCCGGCTGCTCCAGATCCTCAATAAGAAGGTCATCATTGTCTAAAAGAAGAAGGTCTGAAGACCTACGGGGGTTACTAGTAGAGGGCTCAGTCTCATCCTCTACCTCAGGGGAGAGGACAACAAATAACGAGTGATTGGCCTTAAAGGCCGACCGTAGGGTATCTCTGGGGAGGAAGCCCGAGGCCTTGGCTTGGGGCCCTACTGTAGCCAACTGCTTAGGCTGGTTAGGATGAACATCCTTCCCAGTTTGGGGAGTGGCGACCATCACAGCCATGCCCTTATCTTTGGCCCACTTTGGGGACCCGAGCACATGGAGAGGGCCTTTGCCCTTTCCCTTCGGGTCAATTCGGCTGTTGGAGGGTCCCAGCTGAGTCACACGGTGGCGCTGAGGCGGAGTGGGTCGTGGCTTATTGCCATTGATGTAGCAATCAACTGCAATATGACCCACATGACAACACAATGAACAGAAAGCGGGGATCTTCTCATAGATCACCCGCTGAACAAAGGTCTTCGGGCTCTTTAAGAAACACGATAGTTTTTCATTCAAATATTCACCTCCCATAACAAATCACAACTGCCCTTTAAATAAAGTTCTAACCCTAAACTTAGCTTATTTCCTAAGCTAACCATTATTTAATAAATATAATAATAATAATAATAATAATAATAATAATAATAATAATAATAATAATAATAATAATAATAATAATAATCCTAATTTTAATCATATATAATCTCCATCACTAGCTCGGCATCCGCACACAGAAATGGAGGTCTTAAGCTAAGCCTCATTATAATCCTCAGGGAGGTGGAAGGAGACTAGGAGATAGTTGAAATTATACGACTTATATGAGAATCTACCCTTAAACCCCAAGTTACCTAAACCAGCAGAAATATCTCGGGGTACGGGGATGGCATAAGAGAACTTAAAGACCAAGGTGTTAGCTAACTTACCGGCAAAGGAGTCAACTGTTAGTGTTATATACTGAAAGCTTGGTTTGGATTATATTACACTTTTACCCTTTATGAATGAGAAACATGTTAGATTAAACAAGTTCTACGTTCTATTTTTTTGCATTAGATAGTGTGGGTCGTCATCAGGCGAACCGAAGATCATGCTATCAGTTACTCGTGAAACAAGAATAAGTGGTTCACAACCCAGATGGACATGAACACCCCATCGCGAACGGTTGTAGTGTCAACTGTACAGTTTGTCTTGACTGATTAGTTGCACTAGTACATTTATGTATTGAACAGGATCCCAGAGAGGAGCAGTTTGTTTTATACTAATCATCGTAAACGAACTAGGCCTCGGTTAATTACTGCGTACTTTTAACCCGTAAGATATTAAACAGACATATATGTATAGTATTTATTACTTTGATTCACATGGGTGAGGCTTAGTGAACTGGGCCAATAGACCCGCTGCCTTTGGGTAATATTGCTACATGTAGGATGTGATGTTAGGATATTTACGGTCACAATTTGCATTAGTTTGATGATGTCCCCGGAGTGAGTTCATGAAGGATTATTATGCTAAACACTGCAGGTGGATTAAATTCTGGCATAGTAATAATGTGATGATAGAGCGCTAGCTTCGGTGAAATAATAATAAATTAATTAATTTTTGATTGTCAGTAATCGAAATAATTAATGGACATAATATTCTAAACATGAGGAGATAAATCGAGTAATTATATTGGAGTCTTAATTGTAAATTAGGCTAGGAAAAGGGAGTGCAATAATATTATGTTGGTGGCCCATTTAATACTATTTAATTAAATAAAATAAGTGGCTTGGTCCACAAGTATTTTAATTAATTAAGGAGCCCTAATCCTATTCTTCTAAAGATCCCTACTGTAGCTCTCTATATATACATCAATAAGCTCATGGGAAGAGAAGAGAATTCCACATCTTGGAAATCACGCCCCATGCATTCATCTCTCTCTCTCTCTCAGTTCTCATTCGAGCTTTATCTTCTTCTGGATGTTCCACTGGTACAAGATTAAGAGGTGTTTGAGATATACAGTAGAAGACCTTTGGGTAAAGTGAGACGAAATATATTTGGTCGTACAGAACTAACTGGAGGTTCGATCAAGACGTGCAACATACCCAGACAACCGTCTCGACGAGAGCTTTCCAATGCCACTGAGATCGCAGCCGTCCGACCACCCACGTGCCCGCATGCGCCGCCGCAAGGTCCCAGGACTGCAACTTGTCTTCATCCATTTTGCACTCGTTTGATCCGGTTATCGATCAGATCTTGTTCATGCAATCCTAGGATGCGATTTGCAGTCAACAATTCATTGGTTTGTTGTACGGCCATCCAGAAGATCAGCCAGATCGCCATATGTTTTAAGTCGTAAGTTCTCTACGCAAACCTTTAGATCCGCTGCGCATAGGTTTACGTTGTGCTATTGAATTCGTGATTTGTGCATAACGAGATCTTCGTTGATCCCAACAAGTGGTATCAGAGCTTCATTTAATTCCTTGTGTACAAGACCAAATTTTTACGGCTTTATTTGTCAAGATGTGTTCAAACTCAGCCATATATTGGATTATATTCGCATAACTCGGTTTTGCATGAATTAGTTTAATCCACTATTATGGCTGATTATGTGTTTGATGAATATTGATGAATGTGATGTATGGTTTTAAATTTGTTTTTAAAGCCTCAGACATGTCGAGGAATTTGATGGATGAATGTTTGTATTAATTATTCGCCTGGGGGTTGACCGGATATATTTAGTTATTTTGTTTAGAAAACATGTACATCTATTCGTTGGATCTAGGATCAGATTATGTAATTTTGTAAATTATATTTTTCGTATTGTGATCGTGGATTAATTGCCGGGAGATCACAAGAGATCAACGAGCCTCGAAAGACCAACCGGGACGAAGCCCAGAGGCGCGCACGGACACGCGCGAGAAAAAAATAAAAATAATATTTTCCGGCGGCCGGCGTTCGGGCGGCGGCGACGGCGGGCTGACGGCGGTGGAGAGGTTTACTTGGTGTCCAAGCAGTACAAGATCTACCATGATTCTACTGCTGTGTGAGTTCCAGTTGAACATGGAAAGAATATACAAGGTTTCCTTGTTTATGATAACTCAACATTTAATGGCCATAATAGTGGATTTATTTATTTATTTATTTAAATTCATTATGCCATTATTTATTTATTTATTTATGCATGTTAATTAATAATTGTACTTGCATGGGATTAATTTAGAATTGCATATTTAATTATGCATGTTTATTAATTATTGCATTTACATAGGATTAATTTAGAATTGCATAAATATTTAAATAAGTAAAACTCCTCATTTGAATTATACTAAGTCTGAGAAGGGATTTTAAATTAAAGTTAATTGTAAAATTCCTAAGGCCTCCATTTCTAATTTGTCGGTAAATCAGTTAATTGCGGTTATGGGCTCCTCCTCGGGTGACATCGCTAAAATTAATTGTAGGAATTAACCAGGACGAATTTCAAATTAGACGATTAGAGGGAGTCTTATGAGAGAGTACGGGCTTCCCCTCGGATGACGTATAATCGAATTCGTATGAACTCAGGATCGAGAAATAAGATTCACTTAGAATGCGATTTATTCATAACTCCAATCGGGGTCCCTGAATTTATTGTATGGCTAAATGGAGACCGACTATTAATTTCATACGTCATGAATTTGGTTTTTACTTATGGAAATTAATGGTCCTTTGAAAGCCTTTCTCTTGCGAATGTTGAGTTGTGTAGAGTTGCCCTCGCATCATGCATTAACTCTCAGTGTTTTGAGTTGTCGGTGAATTTAAGTTAATATTGTTTTGAGTATATCAATATTAGTAGTTAAATTCAAATGTGTTTAATCTGCAAAATTATATTCGTGCTTCTCAGATATTCATCATGTCGTTCAATATGTTATTTGTCATTCTAAAAGAAAATCAACTTACTAGTCCTAATTACATTGATTGGAAGAGGAACTTATACATTGTGTTGACTGCTGAGGGTTATAAGTTTGCGAGTACTGAGGCTTGCCCGGCAGTGCCCACGGTTGATTCTCCTGAGCAGGAGAAAGGGGAGTATGCCCGGTGGAAAAAGTCTGATGAGATGGCGAAGTGTTACATTCTGGCATCTATGTCAAATGTTCTTCAACATCAACATCAGTCTATGAACAATGCGGCAGATATACTTCTCAATCTCAGGAATTTGTTCGGACACCAGTCTAGGGCTACTAGGCAAGAGGCTATGAGTGCTCTGATGACTACGCGCATGGCAGAGGGCACACCCGTAAGGGAGCATGCTCTCAAGGTTATGGCGCTACTCAATGAGCTTGAGGTTATGGGAGGTTTTATCGACGGGGAAACCTAGGTTGATATCATGCTCCAATCTCTGCCGAAGAGTTTTGATCAGTTCCGGTCGAACTACAACATGCACAAGATGCATATGGCTCTTCCAAAACTGTTAGCAGAGTTTCAGTCGGTGGAGGCCTTATTCACTCAGGCGCCTCACGGACTGGTTGCCGAGCAGGCTGGACCTTCCAGGCCTCACAAGGACAGGAAGAGAAAGAAGTCTGCAGGAAAGGCAAAGGTGCAGGATGCCCCGGTGGTACAACGACCGCCCCCTCAGTCTGTGGCAAAGAAGCCGAAAGGTAGATACCACAACTGCAACAAGTCAGGACACTGAAAGGTCTACTGCCCTCTCCTCAAGAAAGGTAACTCTCTCGTTAATTTCGTAGACCAATGTTTAGCGGTTGTATCTACCAGAACCTGGTGTGTAGATACTGGAGCCACTGATCATGTCTGCAATTCGCTGCAGGGGTTCCGGGAAACCAGGCGGCTTAGGGAGGGAGAGATCACCGTCAACATGGGCGATGCTACAAAAGTGGCAGCTGTTTCAGTGGGAGACGTTACTTTATCTTTTGACAGTAGTATTTTGGTTTTGAGACATTGCCTTTATGTTCCTAGTTTTAGAAAGAATCTTGTTTCAGTTTCTAAACTTGTTTCAGATGGATTTTCGTTTACGTTTGATGACATGGATGTTATTCGTTATGGAAAGCGTTTCATTTGTTCTGGTTCATTAGTTGGCAATTTATATGTTCTCAAACCAAACTCTCCCACATTGCAACAAACTGAATTGAATAATGTCACGACTAAATCTAATATGATGAAGGAATCTTCGAGTATGAATCCAGCCTATCTTTGGCACCTTAGACTTGGGCACATCAACCTAAGGAGGATTCAAAAGTTAGTGGCCAGTGGACTTCTCGGTCCATTGGAAGAGCACTATCCAACTTGCGAATCATGCCTAAAAGGTAAGATGGCCAAGAGGCCGTTTACGGCAAAGGGGTATCGGAGCCAAGAAGTGCTAGGATTGATTCATTCTGATTTATGTGGTCCTATGTCGATCCAAGCTAGAGAATGTTTCGGGTACTTTGTCTCTTTTATAGATGATTACTCGAGATTTGGGTACATTTATCTATTTCACCACAAGTCCGAATGCTTTCAAAAATTCAAGGAGTATCGGGCAATTGTGGAGAAGCTTCATGGTAAAAGTATCAAGTCGCTTCGATCTGATCGAGGTGGCGAATACCTCTTTGGAGAGTTCAGGATATATTTATCAGAAGTGGGGATTGAATCCCAATTGACTGCACCCGGCACGCCCCAGCAGAACGGGGTTGCAGAATGAAGAAATAGGACTCTTATGGAAACGGTTAGGTCGATGATGAGTTATTCAAAGTTACCAGATTCGTTTTGGGGATTGGCTTTGGAAACAGCTGTGTATATTCTGAACATGGTTCCTTCAAAGTTGATAGAAACTACTCCTTATGAGATGTGTAAAGGGCGCAGGCCCAGTTTTTCACAGTTTCGAGTATGGGGTAGTCCTGCACACGTGTTAGTGCAGGAAGCTGGCAAGTTTGAGAAACGTTCGGAAGTACGAGTGTTTGTAGGCTATCCCAAGGGAATGAAAGGTGGATTATTTTATAGTCCTGAGGATCAGAAGGTGATTGTTAGCACGAACACTAGATTCTTGGAAGAGGACTATATTATGAATCACAATCCCGCGAGTAGACTAGTCTTAGAGGAGTTGAGGGGTGAAGTCGATAGTTCCCCACCGAGTGCGCAAGTAGATACATCACATAATACTGCAACACGGCACACTGAGGGTGTACCAATGCAGACAGTACCTCGTCGTAGTGGGAGGGTTTCTCAATTACCCGACCGATGGATATGTCTTGGAGAGTCTACGGGCTCAGTTCCAGAAAATCTAAAATCGGACCCAAGAACGTACAACGAGGCACTCCAAGACAAAGATGTAGAATCATGGAATCTTGCAATGAATGCTGAAATGGGGTCAATGGACTCTAATCAGGTCTGGGATCTTGTAGAACCACCCAATGGGGTACGACCCATTGGACGTAAGTGGATCTACAAGAGAAAGAGAGGATCAGATGGAGAGGTGAAAACCTTCAAAGCTAGGCTTGTTGTGAAAGGTTATACCCAGATTGAGGCTATAGACTATGATGAGACCTTTTCGCCAGTAGCTATGCTTAAGTCCATTCGGATTCTCTTGGATGTAGCCACTCATATGGATTATGAGGTATGACAGATGGATGTTAAGACGACTTTCCTTAACGGAAACCTTCAGGAGGACATCTATATGCAGCAACCAGAGGGATTCATTGCAAAAGGACGTGAGCATCTAGTGTGTAAGCGTAATCGGTCCATTTATGGATTGGAGCAAGCTTCGAGATCTTGGAATATTCAGTTCGATGAGGTGATCCAGTTGTACGGGTTCACTCAATGCCCGGATGAGCACTGTGTGTACAAGAAAATCAGTGGGAGCGTGGTGGTGTTTCTTGTGCTGTATGTGGATGACATACTTCTTATTGGAAACAGTAAGAAGGAGTTGTCAGACGTAAAGATGTAGTTGTTTAAGCAGTTTGATATGAAGGACTTAGGAGAAGCAGGACACATTCTTGGTATTAGGGTCGTACGAGACCGTAAGAAGAGAATGTTGTGCTTATCCCAGTCATCATACATAGATACTGTCTAGGCTAGGTTCAGCATGCAGGATTCCAAGAAAGGTACCTTGCCTTTCGGGAAAGGAATCCCTCTCTCTAAGGAGATTTCTTCTAAGTCGCCTCAAGAGATTGAGGACATGAAGACAGTTCCTTATGCATCAACAGTAAGAAGTCTTATGTATGTTATGCTTTGTATGTTGGTGTTATATACTTAAGCCTTGCTTTAGTGGATATTACACTTGTTATTCCTT
>CACSLK010027831.1:18820263-18836136 GCA_902706635.1 Striga hermonthica
GGCAAGTGTGAAGACCAAAACCCACCATGAATAAGGCCCTCGGGCTGGGTGGTCGCTTGTTTAGAACATTCCTTGGGGTGGGCAGGGTGGTCGAAGACTTCCTGTTTAGAACATTCCTCGGGGTGGGCAAGTGTGAAGACCAAAACCCACCATGAATAAGGCCCTCTGGATGGGTGGTCGCTTGTTTAGAACATTCCTTGGGGTGGGCAGGTTGGTTGAAAAACCTCCTGTTTAGAACATTCCTCGGGGTGGGCAAGTGTGAATACCAAAGCCCACCATGAATAAGGCCCCCTGGCTGGGTGGTCGCTTGTTTAGAACATTCCTTGGGGTGGGCAGGTTGGTCGAAGACCTCCTGTTTAGAACATTCCTCGGGGTGGGCAAGTGTGAAGACCAAAGGGAGACCACATAACCGGGTGGGAAAACACGAAGGCATGAGCACTAGGACGGGCGTAACTTCAAGATCGGGAAGCGAACACGAAAACAGGGGTATAGAAGAGAAGTCCAATGGTGCAGAAAATCCATCATGTATAATGCCACGAGGCTGGATGGTCCCATGCTTCGATCACCTCCAGGGGTGGGAATGTGTTCAAAAATGCAAAATCCGTCATGTATAAGGCCACGAGGCCGGACGGTCGCATGTTTCGACCACCTCCAGGGGTGGGCATGTGTTCAAAAATGCAAAATCCGTCATGTATAAGGCCACGAGGCCAGACCGTCGCATGTTTCGACCACCTCCAGGGGTGGGCATGTGTTCAAAAATGCAAAATCCATCATGTATAAGGCCACGAGGCTGGATGGTCGCATGCTTCGATCACCTCCAGGGGTGGGCATGGGTATATATTTGAGCAATAAGAATTAATCATTCAAGCGGTCACGAGGTGTTATAACGAAGATATTAAATCAAGACTACCAACTAACATTATTGAAGATCAAGACAAGTCAAAAAGCAAAATGTTTCCATTTCACGAAAACAGCAAAGTTCATCACAATACATGGTTCAGATTCAAAACAGACAAAATAGAAAATATAAACTACATCTAAAGAGGAGGAGCCGCGGTCGAGTCCGCATTGCTTTGATTGGCGTTGGGATCAGGCAGATCGCTAGTTCCGGAGGTCGAGTCACAACCTTCATTAAGAGGACGTTGGCGCATGGACTCGGTCAGCACGGCAAGCATTGAAGCAGGTGGAGTAAGGCCGTCGGGCAGAGCATAAGTCTTCTTTAAAGTGTCCAATCGAGCCAGAGTCCTCTCGAGCAGCCCCGACCACCACTCATGCTCGAGCGGTAAGCTGGGATCACCCTGGAAGCTAGTAGGGACCTTGGGTAAGGCCTCCCAGATAACCATGGGGTCAAGCTGCTCGAAATCGTCCTCGGCGATCTGCTCGCCAGCCTTTTGAAGGGCAAACTGAAAGCAGTCCACCCCAAAGTCCTGCACCTCCTTCAGAAATGGGGGTGACCGCGTGTAGTCGGCCACCACTTGCTCGCGAAATTCACGGAGGAAGAGCTGCCCAGTAGTTGTGCCCCACATCATTTGCCGGGCTCGAAGAGCTGCAGCATCAGCGTAGCGCTTACATTGGTTGGCGTGAGCAGCCCTCTCCTTGGCCAAAGTAGCCTCCAGCTCAGCTCGAGCAGTTTCCGCCTACGCCCGGGCAGTTTCTACCTGCGCTCGAGTAGCTTCCGCCTGAGCTCGAGCGGTCTCCGCTTGAACTCGAGCAACACTTTCTTGCTCGAGCGCAACCCCCTTCTCCTTGAGCGCGGCTTCTTTCTCTGCCAACGCAAGCTCCTTGGCCGCAAGGGCGGCTTCTCTCTCCGCGAGTACCTTATTCCCCTTGGTAAGTTTCTCGTCAAGGGATTTAATCTTGACTTCGAGCTCGACCTTTTGTTCTGTCTGGGTCTCGCGGAGTTTAGCATTGTGCTGCACAAGGGTGGAGTTCTTATCTTGTAGGTAGCCGATGGTGTTCTCGAGGCCCTTTATCGACTTGCCCGAGCTATCTCGGGCCTCCTGGGCCAATGGCAAGAAATCGACCAAGCCCTGTCAACAGAAACGATGAAGTGATTCAACACACGCATCGACAAAGCAAAATAAGAAGAACCAGTGTAAAGTCAGAAAGGAATAATACCTGCGCGAGCCAATGCACGAGCTTGTTGCCGACCTCGGGCAGAGTGACTCCAGCTCTTTTGCGGTTGTCCTCGAGAAGGGCACCTTCGAGGCGGTTGGCCACCTCGTTCACAGAGGCGGATAACAAAGATGTCGGCCTCGGGGCGAGCGGATCAGGAGGAAGATAGCTGTTGCGCCCTCGCTTGGCAACTACTTCGCCCTGCTCGGTGCGAGAATGTTTTCCCAAGGCCCCCTCGTGTTCCGCGCCATCACGATGGCTGGATTCGACCAGAGCCTTGGTCGACCCGGCAGAAGTGGTTTTAGAGGAGTGTTGGGCGAGAGGCTGTTTGTCCTGGGTTTTGGTCTTGGATGAAGTGTGGGGGTCGGAAGACTTATTAGCGGTGTGGTCTTGAGGGTTGTCTTTAGGATTGGAAGCCCGAGAACCGGTTTTCTGTGAGCGGTCGTCCGAGCTCTGATGGCGGTCAACAGTTTTTGGGCGATCACTGGATTTATGCTGTTGGTCGATAGGTTTCGAGGTGGTCGACGACTTGGAGGTCGACTAAGAGTCAGATTTGTCTTTGGGGGGTTGCTGTTGCGAGGTTTTGGAAGGTAGCTGCTGCAAGGTCTTGGGGGATGGCTGTTGTTGTTGTTGTTGCTATTGTTGTTGTTGTTGTTGTTGCTGTTGCTGTTGTTGTTGTTGTTGCTGTTGTTTTTGTTGTTGTTGTTGTTGTTGTTTTGGCTGTTGTTGCTGCTGGTGCTGTAGAGGCTGTTGTTGTTGTTGTTTTGGTTGTGGTTGTTAAAGTTGCTGTGGCCCCGGTGGTGGGGGCGGGGGTAAAGGGGTCTCTCGTGGAGGCGACCGAGGTTGCGGCTCTGGATGAGATCCTGAAGAATGGGTCGATCCCTCAAACCTGGCCCCCGGCTAAGCCAGAGGTGCTCCCTGCCTTCTTTTTCAGGGGGGTTCTCCTCGGACGGATGCTGAAGCTGCGCGTCTCTGCAGGAAAATCGCAACATAGAGTATACTCGAGATCAGTAATAATTATTCAGAACAAAAACGAGGAAACACGCGAACGGTCGAGCAAATGGATCAAGAATCACCTGGATCATTGTCAATACGAAGAAGATTGAGAATCTCCTCAGTAGGAGGAGAAAGAGTTTTATGGGTGAGCAGACCGCAAAAGTGGAGAAGATTTTCATCACCAAGGAGTTTTTCAGACTCAACAGATTTGGCATTCTAGGTGTGAATCCGCTGGTCGAAGAGAGGGTTCGAAGGAGGGGCCGAGGCCGCCTCTCGCGAAACTTCCTTGATCCAAGGAATGGAAGGCCATGGGAAAGGGGCGTCAGGTCGAAGAAAAATAAACTTATCACTCCACTTGGGGAGGTTACAAGGAATGTCGTTTATGAAGTGGGCGCCATTACGGCTTTTCAGGTAAAGGCCTCGACCTTGCTTCGAAGGGCCATAGCAATAGTGGAAGAAGTCCAGATCGAATCGACCCAAACGGACATGGCAAAGAATAATAAAAACGTTCATGAAGCGGATGGCATTGGGGGGAAGTTGATGCAGAGGAAGAGAGAACCACTCGCAAATGCGAAGTAGCTCAGGACTTAGAGGAAAACGGAGACCGAGCTTGAATTGAATCTCGAAGAAAGGGTAGCAATCTTGCGAAGGATGATCATATCGATCGGAGGGGGAAGATCTAATGAACGCCCAACCAAGGGTTTGGCCGATTTTGTCAGGATTAAACCAGGGGTGAGAGAGAGAGGTAGAAGATGGTCGCTTGGAAGGTTTCTTGGTCGAGGACCGCTTGGGCGGAGAATTTGAAGAAGGAGGAACGGTCGAGGATGCGGGAACGGCGGGCTGAGAAGAAATAGCCTCGTCTTCCTCTGGCTCATCCATTGAACCAAAGGCGGGTCGACGACGGCGGAGAGGGATATTATCCATAGTGTCGCCGGAGTTGGAAGAAGCAACACGAGCTGTGAAGACACGGGTAGGGACAGTATCACCAGGGTGAAGAATCGAGAGAGGAACGACTTCAAGTGCGGAAGGCAAGATCTCAACCGAATCAGAGGAGGTGGTCGAGGTAGCAGGATCTGAAAACAAAAGAAAGGAACAATATCAAAAAGAGGAATTTTGGCAGAAAAGGAAAAAGGTAGGAGGAGAAGGTTTTCAAAATTAGGGTTCCACGAAAGGGGCTATTTTTAAGAAAAGGAACAGGGATTCCGAGAGAATTTCAAAGGGGAAGGACGAAATCCACAACGATCAACAAGCGAGCACAAAAATTCAATGCACAGATTCAAAATACTCAATCAGCAAACTTCAGATACCCAATTCAAAAAAGAAAAGAAAGAAAAAATTTCTCAAAACACAAAAGCCCAGATACAGGAAGTACAAAATCAGGAGAAAAACAACTTACTTATAATCACGAAGGAGAGAATCAGGAAAACTTGAAGATTGCAGGAAGAATCGCCGATGGAAGCTAGGATTTTTTTGCAGAGAGAACTTTGAATGCAAAGGAGTTTGGGAGAGATGAAGGTGGAAAAAGTCTGAAATTTTGCTAAGTACCGGTTTTATACCTTGGAGAGTTTAAGGGGTGAAAGAGGAGGACCGTCAGATTAAAGTTGGATCGTGCGGCGGAAAAATTAAATTACATGGTACTCCAAGTGGGCATGTTATGCGAGGGGGCGTCATCATTAAAGTGCCTGACACACGCGAACAGGCGTGACGCGTGGCAAAAAAGCAAGAGCGACATGAAGGACTTGAAACAGACGACTTTATTACTGTCAAATAATGGGAAATTATTTGAAAACATGAGCGGGAAACCTATTGGCTGGTCGACATTGGATGCCGAACCATCAAGGAGGCCGATAAATACCAATTCACTCTTAGATCGAGTCATCTAGACTCGACCAGAGTGGGGGGACTAGATGATATAGGATATTATATACTCAAGGATAAACCGGCCTACTTGGCCGGTCGAGGAGGCCAAACCGGAAGCAGGCCGAGCCAAAAAGGCGGGAGAATTGACGCTCGAGCAGCTCAAGGCTCGACCAGATGAGAAATCGGGCAACCCAACGCTCGACCAGACAAGAAATTGAGCAGTCCGATGCTCGATTAGATACATCGAGCAGTCTATAATTCGATCAGATAAGTGATCGAGCAAGCTAGTCGATCCCAGCAGGGTGATCGCTTTGAGAAATTCATAATCGATCTAGTTACGGGCGCGTGTATCATAGGCGCGCGTAGGAGCCTCTGACTGAAATCTCCAGAGAATATTTACCCCATGTGCTGGGGAAACACGTGTCGACAATGTATTGGGTGACGGTGATAACTACCTCTGACGACTCCCAACGTCCTGCGCCACCTCTGACATGTGTGCGGCGTGTCAGAGTACGGACGGGCAGCTTGTGCAGCCAGCTCACCTCATCCGGGCAGCTCTTAGGGCAGGTACCTCACCCTAATATAAAGGGGGTGAGCTTTTCTTCCAAAACACATTCTATTCATTCTCACAATTCCAGTATACTCATACACATACTGACTTAAGCATCGGAGGCTCTTCACCGGACACAACCCCTGGTGTGAGAGTTATTTGCAGGTTTCCGGCGTTCTACCGGCGAGGACCAAGATCTATCCGTTCAAACCGGACCAGGACGCTTACACTTGCATTAGTATGTTTAGGTATTTTATTCTTTTTCGTGATTGAATAATCGTACACTATATTCCGGCTAACCTTCCTTGTGAGACACGGCCCGGTGTTCGAATCTTTCAATTCTGCTCCAGAAAATATTTACAACAAAATTGGCGCCGTTGCCGGGGAGGGCTTAGGACATATTTTGTGCGCTTATTCGCTTGTTTTTTCTGTGTTTCTCTTCATTTCTTTTTATTTGTTTAGGAGGTAGTTCTTTGCTTTTGTTTTTATTTTATTTTCTCTTGTTTATTATTGGTGCTCGTAACCTGTTTGTTGCTTGAGTGTATGCGTACCAGGAGTGGACGTATATTATCCTCGATCAACAAATCAGTCAACGAGAGCCTGAGAGAGCTGCTAGACGAGCTGACGCTGGAATCGCAAGAAAAAGGCAAGCACCCTCCAAAATCATCTGAGGGAAGCAACTCAGACATGGCTGAACAACAAGCTCCCCGTAATGTCCTCAGAAACCTGGCCCAACCTATGATTGGGCCAATCACCTCTTGCATCCGGTTGCCACAAGCCACCCGAAACTATGAGCTGAAGATGGTCTACTACAATCAGCTCCCATCGTTCCACGGGCTCGCCAACAAGGACCCACTCTACTTTCTCCGGGAGTTTTATAACGTCCTCCAGACTTTTCCTTTGCATGGGCTGTCCGAGGATCATTTGAGGATGCGGTGCTTTCCGGAGACGCTGAAGGACCAGCCCAAAGCTTTGTTCATGAACGTGGCCTTGGATTCTCTAACAACTTGGGTCGAAGTCTACTCAAAATTTGTCGGGAAGAACTATTCCCATCAGAAGACCCAAGACATCCAGTCCCAGATAGTCTCCTTCGCTCAACTGCCACACGAGCCTCTTCACCAGGCTTGGGAACGCTTCAAAGACCTTCGGAGGCAGTGCCCCCACCACAATCTCGCTCCGGGGCTGCTAGCGAATTGTTTTTATGGCTCCCTCCACCAGAACCTGCAATACATGGTGGACAATGCAGCCGGAGGAGATATCGGGGCAAAGACAGTTGAAGAGATGATTGCGATCTAAATGCCAGAAATTCCTCGCCTATTCAGGCTATGGCCGTGAGTGCTTGTGGAGCGTGCGGAGTTTAGGGGCACAGTTCTGAGCTGTGCCCATCGATTGCCGAGTCGGGTTACGGAGGCCATAATATAGAGGTTAATGCTTTGCAGGGTTATCAGAATCGGCCTTAAAATGAACCCTACTCGAATACTTACAACCCGGGGTGGCGAAACCACCCTTACTTCTCGTGGGCCAATAACCATTATCAGCAGCCACCTCAAGTCAACTTTGTCCCCCAGCAGCAGCAACCTAGAGGAATGTTAAGGCTGCCAGCACCAGAAACCGGACCAACCCCACCGAGCATGGACGACAAGCTCGACAAGATTATGAACTTCATCACCAACCAGGATGCGTCCATTAAGCGTCTCGAGACGCAAGTAGGCCAGCTGGCCACATGGGTCGGGAACATTGAGACAGAAATAGACAAAGGAAAACTACCAAGCAAACCGGAGCACGCAAAATCCGTGACAGTGGTTATGCCCGAGCTAGAGGGTCCGAGGAAGGAAGAGTAGAAAGCAGAGATCCCAGCTTCACCACTACCCGAACCAGCCTTACACAAATCCCCGAATTCGTACAAACCAAAGATCCCTTCCCGAGCCGGCTCTTAGAAGAGAAGGACCGCCGAATGATTAGAGACCTGCATGCGATGCTGGCTAAGGCCAATGTCTACTTATCTCTACCAGATGTGATCAAGAAGATACCAGAGTATGCGAGGTTGTTTTCAAAGAATTGGCGGCAAATAAACAGAGGCTCGAGAGCAGTGATGAGGTGCTAGTGTCAGAAGCGGCAAGTGTCTTTCACCATGACTTGCTGAAGAAAGAAAAGGATCCCGAAGACTTTGTGATCACTATGGCCTTCGAAAATGGGGAAGAGACTTCAGGCATGCTCGACTTAAGAGCGGGCATCTATCTCATGCCACTAGCAGTTTATCAGAGGCTCGGGCTTGGAGAATTGAGGCCCACCAAGATGCGTCTACAGCTAGCCAATCACTCGTTTCATCGGTCCGAGGGAATTGTGGAGGACGTACTTGTTAGAGTTGGAAAGCTGATTGTGCCAGTCGACTTCGTCGTGCTAGATGTGAGCGAAGTGTAAAAGAATGAGAAGAGTCACACCATTCTTCTTGGATGACCGTTCATGGCAACCACAAATACGATGATCGATGTCAAGGGTGGGACGCTGAACATGACGGTGTTGGGCGAGTCCGTCGCCATTTCCGTTCGAGAGGGCCAGCCTGAGCCGCAGGCGAATTTGGTTGAAGAGTGTGCCTACCTTAGGACGATTGAGCAGCTGACTGAGGAAGCGTGCATGCGAGAGCATGCTAAGCGGGCATTGCAGGACCGAGCTGTATCTGAGAAAGGATGTCGTACCAACCGCCCCTTGATCCCACCCGAGCCGAGTTGCAGAGATTTGCCCCGATCCCAATGGGGCGAGAGATTTGAGTTGATGGAGGTCCGCCGTTGTTCGGGGCCTGACATCCTCCACCCTCCACCTGCACCACCAGATTCACAGTGACTAGTCTAGTCACTGTGCCCTGTACATTTGTATCTTTTCCTTTCTCTTTATTTTCGTATTTGGTTTAGTGTCTTTGTTTTTGCTTCTTGTTGGTTGATTATATGGGTAACTTTCCTTGCACTGATGATCGACAATGGGGACATTGTTTGGTTTTATGTATGGGGGAGTTTTTACATGATTATGTGTCTATATGGTTGACCAGGTCTAGGTCTTTTAGTATGTTTTCTTCATTTTCTGCTTTCGTTTGAGTGTCTTTTCTTGAGTCAGCTTGTGTGTTTCTCGAGTATGGATAATAGTGATTTTGAGATTTGTCGAGAATTGTTGATGATGTTGAGGAGATGTGATGATGATCATGATTAGTTAATTTTGATTAACTTGATGTTCCGTTTTGTTGGACATTATATACGACCATTTTCCAAAAAAGGTCCAAAAAACTCGTACAATTGCCAACATAGTGTACTAAAAGTGATAATCACTTTTAGTACACTATGTTGGCAATTGTACGAGTTTTGATTAAAATTGACAATTTAGTGGACCATTATTGATGACACCCTATATGATGGACCTTTTTCGGAAAATGGCCAACATAATGGACCATTTTTGAAATTTTGCCCACTATATACCTTATGTGAGGTCTTGAGCCTTATTTTGTTTTTTGAGAGACATTGGTCAGATTCTTGTTGATCAGAACTTGCTTTTGGTCTGTTTTGAAATAAATTGATTGAAGTAGTGATTTGTGAAGATGATTGAGGCATTTATTTGACTTTGCTCGTTTAGCCTTCTTCATTGACCCTTGAGATGATATTTCCATTAGTAGCCCGTTGAGCCTTAAGTTGTATTTCTTGTCAACCAATTTGATTGAATTATTTGAAGATTTGACAATGAATTTGTTATGATTTCGGGGCTCTTAATATGTGTTTGGAGAAGGTGTATAATTTTCTTGAGTTGCATTTTGGGTGCTTGAAAAAAAAAAAGAGGGAATCGCAAGACGGACTGAAGGATTCTACTCCGCTTACTTGTTGAAATTCTTTGACGAGTAATGAGTATTGGGAAACTACTCTAGGAAACGTAGATAACCTCCAATGTTTAAACCTAGAGAATGTCGTCCTGATGTCTCAGTCTTGTTAGAAAAAAAAATATAAAATAAAATAAACTCCCAAAATATTAATAAAAAAGAAAAATAAAAAAAAAAGAGAAAAGTCAAGTACTTGAATTGCAATTCAGTTTGAGCATATGTAATTGTTGCATGGAGTTTTGAGGGGAATGATTGATGGTGTGCTGATTTTGGATTGATGGTGAGATATTCGAGTGGTTTATATGCTCGAGAACGTGATTGTTTATTTGGACAGCTCTATCTTTATATTTGTCCTTCCTTGATACCTTCACTGCAACCCATAAGTCCTTTTGATTTCCAGGTCACGATCTTTAATTGTTTAGAGTATGAATAGACGACGAGCAAGCTTATGTTGATGCATGATGATCGACCAATTTGAGCGTCCCATTTCATATTCATGAAAGAAATCGAGTGAGACATTATATATTATATTTCCGTTCTCGAGATTTGTCTTTTAAAAATACTGCATTCAAGTGTAATTGAGGTATGCATGATTCGTCATTGGAAGTTTCCTCGGCTTAGTTGATTAATTTGAGACTTGTCTTATCTGAAACTGTTATCCATACTCGTTTGCTTGTTTTTCGTTTCTTTTCTTTTCTTTTTGTTCGGGACGAACAAAGGTTTTAGTGTGGGGGGGTTGTTTGTCCCGTTTTTGTTACATTTTTCGCTGTTATTTTTCTGTTATTTTTCCTCCATATTTGATCTTTTAGTTAGATTTTAGTGCTTTTCGTAGTCATTTTGTGTTTCTCTTTATTTTAGCTTTCTCTTTGTTTTTACTTTGTTTTTCTGGATTTCTACGTTTTTCTTGTGTTTCGTGGTGCGCAGGCTGAGTCCTTGGTCGACTTGGATATGGAGGGAAGAATTGATTTGACGAGCTTAATTTCGTAGTGATATGTATTGGCGTCACATGGGAGAAAACATAATCGAATTTGTTTTCCAAACGAACTCGAACAAACACGAAGCACGAAGCAGTCCAAGGAAGCTTATGCTATCGGGCCAGAAAACGTACACATTCCATCGAGAATTATTCTAACATTTACGGTGGCGAATTGAACTAAGCAGCTTTTCCCAGCAAGAATCATTTCCGGCATGGCAAGCTCGAGCAGGGCCTTCTTGGTCGTGGTTGTAACCCAAATTTCTGGCGGCAAGGAGCAATCGGAGCAGACAAGTGCGACACCTCCCTCACGGCACACTTCATGATCACGCTCCGACAGCAACTCCTAGTTCACGGCAATGCAGCCCCATCACCATGGGTCCTTCACGCCGCAGTACCGGTCACGCCGAAGGCAAACCTCTCTCCATCGCACGGCAGCAGCCTCCTCCACGGTGCGCAAGCTTCCATCTCCACGGCGCTGCTCCACTCCTCAACATTCCGTGGCGTCCCATCACGCTGCAGCAGATCTATGCGTCGCGCTGCGCCACCACCAACACGCCGCGACACTGCTGCTCATCACGCCGCGAACCTCCGCCGCGCCGCGGCAGTCGCAGCCTTCACGCTGTGCCAGGACTTTCATGCCGCAGCGACACCTGCAGGCTCTCCCTCCGCCGCGCTGCGTCACCATCACCATGCCGTTAAGAAGCATTCCCTCGTGTCGCGACAAGCCTGCCACGCTGCGGCGCTCACCTGTTACCCTCTCCCGTCGCGCCCAACTTTTTCTTCCCGCGGCCATGACATCTCCTCCATCGCGGCCGCGGCGACCAAACCTCCTAGCAAGCCCCAGACATCAGACAAGAAAACTGCGGCCTCGGGATGAGTAGCGGTCGCGGAGCCGATCTTCGCCGCGGCCCGCAGGCCTCTCTGTGGCCGCGAGTTGTGCGTAGCAGATTTACAAGATCAGATTTGTGAACACGATATTTTTTATGCTCTAACCTAGGTTATTGGTTTTTCTTTTGTTATTTCTTTTCCAAACTCGTTCCTTTTTATTTTTTTCATATTTTGGATCGTAGAACCTGGATTTAAAGTGGATTTCGTCGTTGTTATGGGGAATAATCATGTTTATCGAATTCAACCTGGACAATTATCAATCGTAAGATTTCTTTTATCTTGATCATTAATTATGAATTCCTGGATTGCCATGATTATTTTTGTTGATTGTTCGATTATGAGCGGCTAAATTTACATGCTAAGGAATAGGGGATCGAGGTTTTTATTTCGATTGTGATTGTTAGAGCTTGTTGATTGTTTGTTTCATATGAGTTGAACTTTTTAAAGGGATTTCTAATTGTCGTTCTTGAATATTGAGAATTGTCGAAGGGTGACACTTCGACGTGCAAATGTTTTCAATTGAATTTGATTTATTCGAGTTTGATGTTAGTAATTCTGTTTGGTTAGTCGGTTAATCACTTTCTAATTCAATTTAATCGACTCTTAGAACCGAAAGGGGAGGAGTCAGTCGAAATAGGCTCGTATGGACTAGGCTTGTTCGTAGCTGTATTGCCTAGGCGTTAAATGAATTGTCAATTTGTCGTTCAAGCTTGTTCTCTAGTTATTGAGAACGAATACTTGAACGATAGGTTATTCAAGTCACTTAACCGAACAATTACTTGCCCGATAATTGCATTTCGAACCAAAACAGATGTCCCCGATTCCCTAGCCCTTCAAATCCTGATTGTTCTACGGGTTAAATAGCTATTTAATCTGCTTTATTTTAATTTTCGTGCTAGTTGATAATTAAAACCAAACCCAATCATTTGAATTAGTATGTTTAGGTATTTTATTCTTTTTCGTTATTCAATAAACGTACACTATTTTCAGGCTAACCTTCCTCGTGAGACACGACCGGTGCTCGAATCTTTCGATTCTGCTCCAGAAAATATTTACAACAAAATTGGCGCCGTTGCTGGGGAGAGTTTAGGACATATTTTGTGCGCTTATTCGCTTGTGTTTTTCTGTGTTTCTCTTCATTTCTTTTTATTTGTTTAGGAGGTAGTTCTTTGCTTTTGTTTTTATTTTATTTTCTCTTGTTTACTATTGGTGCTCGTAACCTGTTTGTTGCTTGAGTCTATGCATACCAAGAGTGGACGTATATTATCTCCGATCAACAAATCAGTCAACGAGAGCTTGAGAGAGCTGCTAGACGAGCTGAAGCTGGAATCGCAAGAAAAAGGCGAGCACTCTCCAAAATCATTCGAGGGAAGCAACTAAGACATGGATGAACAACAAGCTCCCCGTAATGTCCTCAGAAACCTGGCCCAACCTATGATCGGGCCAATCACCTCTTGCATCCGGTTGCCACAAGCCGCCCGAAACTATGAGCTGAAGATGGTCCACTACAATCAGCTCCCATCGTTCCACGGGCTCGCCAACAAAGACCCACTCCACTTTCTCCGGGAGTTTTATAACGTCCTCCAGACTTTTCCTTTGCATGGGCTGTCCGAGGATCATTTGAGGATGTGGTGCTTTCTGGAGACGCTGAAGGACCGGCCCAAAGCTTGGTTCATGACCCTGGCCCCGGATTCTCTAACAACTTGGGCCAAAGTCTACTCAAAATTTGTCGGGAAGAACTATTCCCATCAGAAGACCCAAGACATCCGGTCCCAGATAGTCTACTTCTCCCAACTGCCACACGAGCCTCTTCATCAGGCTTGGGAACGCTTCAAAGACCTTTGGAGGCAGTGCCCCCACCACAATCTCGCTTCGGGGCTGCTAGCGAATTGTTTCTACGACTCTCTCCAACAGAACCTGCAATACATGGTGGACAATGCAGCCGGAGGAGAAATCGGGGCAAAGACAGTTGAAGAGATGATTGCGATCTATGAGGCGATGAGTGCTAACTCGTCTCAGAAGATCATTAGAGGGAAGAGGTCCGCAGTGAATGAGGTCGGACCGGGTGATAACGCCATTGCCCAACAGTTAGCCGAGCTCACAGAACAGATGCGGCTACTAAATGCCAGAAATTCCTCGCCTATTCAGGCTATGGCCGTGAGTGCTTGTGGAGCGTGAAGAGTTCAGGGGCACAGTTCTGAGGTGTGCCCATCGGTTGTCGAGTCAGGCTACAGAGGCCAGAATACAGAGGTTAATGCTTTGCAGGGTTATCAGAACCGGCCCGAGAATGAACCCTACTCGAATACTTACAACCCGGGGTGGCGAAACCAACCTCACTTCTCGTGGGCTAATAACCATTATCAGCAGCCACCTCAAGCCAACTTTGTCCCCCAGCAGCAGCAACCTAGAGGAATGTTAAGGCTGCCAGCACAAGAAACTGGACCAACCCCACCGAGCATGGACGACAAGCTCGACAAGATTATGATCTTCATCACCAACCAGGATGCGTCCATTAAGCGTCTCGAGACGCAAGTAGGCCAGCTGGCCACACGGGTCGGGAACATCGAGACAGATATAGACAAAGGAAAACTACCGAGCAAACCGGAGCACGCAAAATCCGTGACAGTGGTTATGCCCGAGCTAGAGGGTCCGAGGAAGGAAGAGTAGAAAGCAGAGATCCCAGCTTTACCACTACCCGAACCAGCCTTACACAAATCCCCGAATCCGTACAAACCAAAGATCCATTTCTCGAGCCGGCTCTTAGAAGAGAAGGACCGCCGAATGATTAGAGACCTGCATGCGATGCTGCCTAAGGCCAATGTCGACTTATCTCCACCAGATGTGATCAAGAAGATACCGGAGTATGCGATGTTTTTTTCAAAGAAATGGCGGCAAATAAACAGAGGCTCGAGAGCAGTGATGAGGTGCTAGTGTCAGAAGGGACAAGTGTCTTTCCCCATGACTTGCCGAAGAAAGAAAAGGATCTCGGAGGCTTTGTGATCACTATGGCCTTCGAAAATGGGGAAGAGACTTCAGGCATGCTCGACTTAGGAGCGGGTATCAATCTCATGCCACTAGTAGTTTATCAGAGACTCGGGCTCAGAGAATTGAGGCCCACCAAGATGCGTCTACAGCTAGCCGATCGCTCATTTTGTCGGTCCGAGGGAATTGTGGAGGACGTACTTGTTAGAGTTGGAAAGCTGATTGTGCCAGTCAACTTCGTCGTGCTAGATGTGGGCGAAGTGTAAAAGAATGAGAAGAGTCACACCATTCTTCTTGGACGACCGTTCATGGCAACCACAAATACGATGATCGACGTCAAAGGTGGGATGCTGAACATGACGGTGTTGGGCGAGACCGTTGCCATTTCCGTTCGAGAGGGCCTGCCTGAGCCGCAGGCGAATTTGGTTGAAGAGTGTGCCTACCTTAGGACGATTGAGCAGCTGACTGAGGAATCGTGCATGCGAGAGCACGCTAAGCGAGCATTGTAGGACCGAGCTGTATCTAAGAAAGGACGTCATACCAACCGCCCCTTGATCCCACTCGAGCCGAGTTGCAGAGATTTTCCCCGATCCCAATGTGGCGAGAGATTTGAGTTGATGGAGGTCCGCCGTTGTTCGGGGCCTGACTTCCTCCACCCTCCACCCGCACCACTGGATTCACAGTGACTAGTCTAGTCACTGTGCCCTATACGTTTGTATCTTTTCCGTTCTCTTTATTTTCGTATTTGGTTTAGTGTCTTTGTTTTTCCTTCTTGTTGGTTGATTATATGGGTAATTTTCCTTGCACTGATGATCGACAATGGAGACATTGTTTGGTTTTAAGTGTGGGGGAGTTTTTACATGATTATGTGTCTATACGGTTGGCCAGGTCTAGGTCTTTTAGGATGTTTTCTTCATTTTTTGTTTTCGTTTGAGTGTCTTTTCTTGAGTCAGCTTGTGTGTTTCTCGAGTATGGATAATAGTGATTTTGAGATTTGTCGAGAATTGTTGATGATGTTGAGGAGATGTGATGATGATCATGATTAGTTAATTTTGATGAACTTGATGTTCCGTTTTGTTGGACATTATATACCTTATGTGAGGTCTTGAGCCTTATTTTGTTTTTTGAGAGACATTGGTCGGATTCTGGTTGATCAGAACTTGCTTTTGGTCTGTTTTGAAATAAATTGATTGAAGTAGTGATTTGTGAAGATGATTGAGGCATTTCTTTGACTTTGCTCGTTTAGCCTTCTTCATTGACCCTTGAGATGAAATTTCCATTAGTAGCCCGTTGAGCCTTAAGCTGTATTTCTTGTCAACCAACTTGATTGAATTATTTGAAGATTTGACAATGAATTTGTTATGATGTCGGAGCTCTTAATATGTGTTTGGAGTGTTAGAGGTATGCTGTAAAAGCTGTGTTTTGCAGTTTCTATCAATTCCATTTTGATCTGGCAATCATGTTTCGGTCAAAGTACATATGTTTGCAGTTTATTTATTTATGCAATACATACTCCATGTCTTATATTGAGATAGTGTGGTTCGAAGAGTTTCGAACGGAAAGATCACCTATCGGTTCCTTATAAGACTAAAACATTTGTTCACAGTCTAGACTGGCAGTGAGACCCCACTTGGAAAAAGACTGTAGTGT
>CACSLK010027831.1:18842621-18855981 GCA_902706635.1 Striga hermonthica
GGTTGTCCGAGGATCATTTGAGGATGTGGTGCTTTCCGGAGACGCTGAAGGACCGGGCCAAAGCTTGGTTCATGACCCTGGCCCCGGATTCTCTAACAACTTGGGCCGAAGTCTACTCAAAATTTGTCGGGAAGTACTATTCCCATCAGAAGACCCAAGAAATCCGGTCCCAGATAGTCTCCTTCGCTCAACTGCCATACGAGCCTCTTCACCAGGCTTGGGAACACTTCAAAGACCTTCAGAGGCAGTGCCCCCACCACAATCTCGCTCCGGGGCTGCTAGCGAATTGTTTTTACGACTCTCTCCACCAGAACCTGCAATACATGATGGACAATGCAGCCGGAGGAGATATCGGGGCAAAGACAGCTGAAGACATGATTACGATCTATGAGACGATGTGTGCTAACTCGTCTCAGAAGAGCATTAGAGGGAAGAGGTCCGCAGTGAATGAGGTCGGACATGGTGATAACGCCATGGCCCAGCAGTTAGCCGAGCTTACAGAACAGATGCGGCTACTAAATGCCAGAAATTCCTCGCCTATTCAGGCTATGGCCGTGAGTGCTTGTGGAGCGTGCGGAGTTCAGGGGCACAGTTTTGAGGTGTGCCCATCGGCTCTCGAGTCGGGCTGCAGAGGCCAGAATACCGAGGTTAATGCTTTGCAGGGTTATCAGAATCTGCCCGGGAATGACCCCTACTCGAATACTTACAACCTGGGGTGGCGAAACCACCCTCACTTTTCGTGGTCCAATAACCATTATCAGCAGCCACCTCAAGCCAACTTTGTCCCCCAGCAGCAGCAACTTAGGGGAATGTTAAGGCTGCCAGCACCAGAAACTGGACCAACCCCACCGAGCATGGACGACAAGCTTGACAAGATTCTGAACTTCATCACCAACCAGGATGCGTCCATTAAGCATCTCGAGACGCAAGTAGGCCAGCCGGCCAGACGGGTCAGGAACATCGAGACAGAAATTGACAAAGAAAAACTGCCGAGCAAAGAGGAGCACGTAAAATCCGTGACAGTGGTCATGCTCGAGCTAGATGGTGCGAGGAAGAAAGAGCAGAAAGCAGAGATCCCAGTTTCACCACTACCCGAACCAGCCTTACACAAATCCCCGAATCCGTACAAACCAAAAATCCCTTTCCTGAGCCGACTCTTAGAAGAGAAGGACCGCCGAATGATTAGAGACCTACATTCGATGCTGGCTAAGGCCAATGTCGACTTATCTCCACCAGATGTGATCAAGAAGATACCGGAGTATGCGAGGTTTTTCAAAGAATTGGCGTCAAATAAATAGAGGCTCGAGAGCAGTGATGAGGTTCTAGTGTCAGAAGCGGCAAGTGTCTTTAACCATGACTTGTCGATGAAAGAAAAGGATCCCGGAGGCTTTGAGATCACTTTGTGATCACTATGGCCTTGAAAAGGATCCCGGAGGCTTTGCTCAACTTAGTAGTGGGCATCAATCTCATGCCACTAGCAGTTTATCAGAGGCTCGGGATCGGAGAATTGAGGCCCACCAAGATACGTCTACAGCTAGCCGATTGCTCGTTTCGTCGGCCCGAGGGAATTGTGGAGGATGTACTTGTTAGAGTTGAAAAGCTAATTGTGCCAGTCGACTTCGTCATGATAGATGTGGGCGAAGTGCCAAAGAATGAGAAGAGTCACACCATTCTTCTTGGATGACCGTTCATGGCGACCACGAATACGATAATCGATGTCAAGGGTGTGACGCTGAACATGACGGTGTTGGGCGAGTCCGTCGCCATTTCCGTTCGAGAGGGCCAGCCTGAGCCGTAGGCGAATTTGGTTGAAGAGTTTGCCTACCTTAGGGCGATTGGGCAGCTGACTGTGGAAGTGTGCATGCGAGAGCACACTAAGCGGGCATTGTAGGACCGAGCTGTTTCTGAGAAAGGACGTCGTACCAACCGCCCCTTGATGCCACCCGAGCCGAGTTGCAGAGATTTGCCCCGATCCCAATGGGGCGAGAGATTTGAGCTGATGCAGGTCCGCCGTTGTTCGGGGCCTGACTTCCTCCACCCTCCATCTGCACCATCGGATTCACAGTGATTAGTCTAGTCACTGTGCCCTGTATGTTTGTTTTTCGGTTTTAAGTATGGGGGAGTTTTTACATGATTATGTGTCTATACGGTTGACCAGGTCTAGGTCTTTTAGGATGTTTTCTTCATTTTTTGTTTTCGTTTGAGTGTCTTTTCTTCATTCAGCTTGTGTGTTTCTCGAGTATGGCTAATAGTGATTTTGATATTTGTTGAGAATTCTTAATGATGTTGAGGAGATGTGATGATGATCATGATTAGTATATTTTGATGAACTTGATGTTCTGTTCTGTTGGACATTATCTACCTTATGTGAGGTCTTAAGCCTTATTTTATTTTTTGGGAGACATTTGTCAGATTCTTGTTGATCAGAACTTGCTTTTGGTCTGTTTTGAAATAAATTGATTGAAGTAGTGATTTGTAAAGATGATTGAGGCATTTCTTTAACTTTGCTCGTTTAGCCTTCTTCATTGACCCTTGAGATGATATTTCCATTAGTAGCTCGTTGAGCCTTAAGCTGTATTTCTTGTCAACCAATTTGATTGAATTATTTAAAGATTTCACAGCGAATTTGTTATGATGTCGGAGCTCTTAATATGTGTTTGGAGAAGGTGTATAATTTTCTTGAGTTGCATTTTGGGTGCTTGAAAAAAAAAACATAAAAAAGGGGATTCACAAGACGGACTGAAGGATTCCACTCCGCTTACTTGTTAAAATTCTTTGACGAGTAATGAGTATTGGGAAACTACTCTAGGAAACTTGGATGACCTCCAGTGTTTAAACCTAGAGAATGTCGTCCTGATGTCTCAGTCTTGTTATAAAAAAATATAAAATAAAATAAACTCCCTAAATATTAATAAAAAAAAAAAGAAAAGTAAAAAAAAAAGAGAAAAGTCGAGTACTTGAATTGCAATTCAGTTTGAACATATGTAATTGTTGCATGGAATTTTGAGGGGAATGATTGATGGTGTGCTGATTTTGGATAGATGGTGAGATATTCGAGTGGTTTATATGCTCGAGGACATGAGTGTTTATTTGGACCGCTCTATCTTTATATTTGTCCTTCCTTGATACCTTCACTGCAACCCATAAGTCCTTTTGATTTCCAAGTCACGATCTTTAATTATTTAGAGTATGAATAGACGACGAGCAAGCTTATGTTGATGCATGATGATCGACCAATTTGAGCGTCCCATTTCATATTCATGAAAGAAATTGAGTGAGGCATTATATATTATATTTCCGTTCTCGAGAGTTGTCTTTTCAAAATGTTGCATTCAAGTGTAATTGAGGTATGCATGATTGGTCATTGGAAGTGTAACGCCCCATTTTATTTTAAAGAATTTACAGAATAAATTCAATCTTAGTTTTTTATTTTTAACAATTCAAAATTCAAAACTCAACGGGCGCTACCTAACTACAAACAGCAATTAAACCAACATACAACAAATCAGATAGAACCTACACATGCGTTACTAATAGTTATCAAACCCAAACAAGCATTTCATAAGTTCCAAATTAACCAATAAGTAAAAACATAATCCCAAGGTTCAAATCCGACGATAGCATAATTATTCAGTTCAAAGCAGGAAAAATAAAAACTAAGTCAATAAGCAATTAAACAATTCATAACAGGCGGAAGCATAAGAATAACACAATCGACCATTGATCACCATCTCGCTCGTCTTTACGCCACCGCCTCCAGCTCATCTCAACCTAAAGAAGGAAGTGAGGAACAACAACAGGAAACAAACAATGGGGGTGAGCATAACCAACAAGCTCACCATTATTGCACAGTTATCCAGTATAAAACACTTTAAAACATTTTCACAGTATGCATAGAATCCAAGGTCTAAACTCCCTACTCAGCCCTATCGCAAACCTCCTATGTACATACAACAACCTTCCGGATACAACAGCATGGAATTAACTGGAAACCTTCCCACCCCCGGGTACAATGGTTCGTAGGATCCTTTCCAGGAGACAGTGGAGATGTTTTTCCCCTTCCGGTTACAACGGCTTGGGACGTCTCCTCCCGGATACAACGGGCAGGTGACCTCCCACTATTTTTGCATTCAACAAAGGCACTATTGTAAGGGACCCCTAGACTAGGGTTCTCACGCATACAACAAATTTTCAAACGAAGCATTATACGAATAAAGAGTGAAATATTTATGGAATACATCACAAATGTACCCACCTGTTTGCTGCGACAGTTCACAATCACGAATCTCAAAAGCAGGGCGAGGTCAACACCTCTAGATACCTACATTAAGTCCAGATACCAAAGTTAACGTTTTATCTAGACCTAAGTAGAAAATCACAAATTTGACTTAGTCGAACTTGATTCGACTAAGTGGTTCGTGAAGTCTTGTGGATATTGGAACTCTAGGATTTGGACTCGAACAACCAAATATGGGATTTCACGAAAATATCACATCAAAGATAGTTCAAACAAGTCGCAACCACAACAAGAAATCCAGTTTATAGATTTTGACATAAGAACTACTGTTTTGAAAAACAGAAAACGATATCACATAATTAGGTTGATCAAGATATTGAATGAGTTAAGATCTGAAACTTTAACATAAAATTGTCCTCTTTGAACTTAGTAAAATCACCAAGTTTCAGCCTCAAACTCGTTATACACAATTTTATAAAATTCAAGTACGATATCAGCAAAAACAAGCATATAATTCAAAGTCCAACCTTACGAACGAATTAGCACATGAGATTTTTACTGAAGTAAGCTCAGTGAATAAGGATCAACATGTAAAAATTCTAGCAATTAACATCAAAAACACAATTTATGAAAATTCATACAAGATTCAGTAGTTTACCAAATTTTAATTAAAACTGAACCAATTCGGACTCCAATAATTCCAATACTTTAAACCATACAAGTACATATAAAATAAGCATCCCAGTCAAAATTCAGAATGTTCCAACAGTTAACCAAATTACAAAAATTAAAACCGTTTTCAGCAGATTATAAAATAGATAATTAGCCTAATCAATCTTAACCCAAAATTTCTAAATATTTTACACAGCATACAATTCTCATAGAGTAACAGCATGTTAATAATGTAGCAAATTTGGAGTTAAAATCGATTTTATATAATTTTTTGAAGTTTTTGCCCAGAAATTTCTTTAATTTTTAAAAATAGCTACAGGCCGTGAAAAATTATGAAACTTTTACACAAGCTATAATATCAACAGATGATGATACAATTAAAATTTCAAGGAAATCCGAGCAGTACAAAATGTTTGAAAATTCGAACACTAAAACACCGATTACAACTCCGAAAAATTCATAACTCATAATCCGCTAATCGAAACAATACACGGTCAGCATCATTGTGTCCGTGACAATCCTAAGTTCCTAAGTCCACAGCAACTTCACACTTTCAACGAGTTCTCGTTCGATTTGGATGAACCGACGTAACTCATATAAAATCATAACAATAAATAACATCAATAATATATTTATATTCTCACAACACAACACATGAACAACGAGAGGGAAAACGAGTCCCGTTAACATTCTCGGGATTAACACCAGATTAAGAACCAGCCGAAGATCGAGATGGGTTGCTCGGATGGGCTCGATAACTTCGTTTCGTTCGCCAACGGGTCACAAAGAGCGGGAAAGCAACACGGGGCAGAACTTCGGTGAAAGGCTCGCCGGGAAGGAGGGCAGCGGCTCGTCGGGACTCCCTCTGATGGCCTGCTCGCGAACGGAATCGCTGCACATGGTCGAGAGGTGCTGCAACTCGTCAGAACAGGGCTAGACGGGACTGTCGGAACTGCTGCTGCGTGGAGGAGAAGATGCACCGAACTGGTTCACGACCTCGCCGATGATGGTGGTGATCGCGTGATGATGGTGAGCCAAGGACGATGATGATGCTGGTGGTCGATGGTGACGATGGACGATCGGGTGGTGAGCAGGAAGAAGAGAAGAAAAAAAAAAGAAAATGAGAGAAGAAGATTTTTTCTTCTCTGATCGTCTCTAATATGCGATGGAGGAAGCAGTAAAGAAAAAAAAAAAGATGCGTGAAGTTTAAGTTGCTGAGGGGTTGGAATAAATATCTTATATATACATGCTACTAGGTTTGATTAATTGCTTGGTCTACAAGCTAACACAAAACACACGCTCGAAAGGAGAAAGCCGGGTCGACTTAACTGGTCGGTTCGGTCCGTTAGACGCTCGCGGGTTCTCGGGCTCAACTAAAACGCTTGATAAATAACATAATAACCGAACAAAATTTATACACATACACATATTAATGTTATTTAATAACACACATTTAAGCACATTTATTTAAATATAATATTTAGGCAAATTTGACAATTTAATACATAATAATAATAATAATAATAATAATAATAATAATAATAATAATAATAATAATAATAATAATAATAATAATAATAATAATAACAACAACGGCCAAATAATAATATTAATATATCAATAAAAATCCCAAATAATTCTTATTCAAATGGGGCATTACAGTCTACCCACCTTACAAAGAATTCCGTCCTCAGAATTAGAAATAAATAAAAATCTAGAAAGCGATAAAATACAAAGGGGATGTCAAAACTCAAAGTTCGGATACTTCTGCTGGATATCAGCCTCTCTCTCCCGAGTCGCCTCATCCTCGCCATGCTGGCTCCATCGCACCTTTGACGAGACTTGCTGCCCGGTTTCTCAGCTGATGAACCCTCCGGTCCAAAACAGCCACCGATACCTCAAACTAGGTAAGGTCTCACTCGACCCGCAACTCGCGAAAGTCAACACTACATTGCTCAGGGCCACACACGCTCTCACGAAACATCACACGTGGGATACGTCTTGAACCCTGCCAAAACTAGTGGTAAAGCCAACCGGTATGCTAGGTCACTGACTCGTTCGAGTATCGCACATGGCCCTACGAATCACGGCTGAAGTTTTCCCCTTTTCCTGAAACGGATCACACCCTACCTCGGTGCATCCTACAGGAACACAAGATCACCTACCTGGATCTGGTACAGCGGCGTTCTCCACATACGCCCGTACAACTCCTCACAACGCATCTATCAACACACAAGACTCTCAATCAGCCTTCCAGTGTATTGACATCATGCTACAAACCTCCCCCATAAGGGGTCGACACGTGGTATCAAGCTTCAGTACCGTGCCCGGGTCACGCTGAAAACTTGTCCACTATCACACTCTTCATAGTCTCAACCTATGAAGCATCCTAGTCTCCAATCGAGACTCGTGACACCGCTCGACAACACTGCAGAGTCATAATTTTTGCCAACTTGAGATCATCTCACATATGGCATAGGATTCTAATCGACAAATCCCACTTGTTCAAATACATTGATCTAGGGAAACCATACAACAGTTCAGTGAAGCTTGGAGCTCTTGGTTTAAGGTTCAGAAGAAAGCTTCAATGTCAAGGGTCGACCGTACACACTGTTTTGGGGAGTTCGTGCGTTCGGTGATGGTGGCTGCAGCTCACGCGCGAGTCACCGATCAACCCCGGCCGGTAGTCTCACGTCTCTCAGCACGGCTTGATTGCTCGACCACCACTTCGCGTGGCTACACCCAGTCAGGGTTGGTTTTCGGGTCAAGGTGCAGTAAAAAGTTCTCAATTCCATGGCTCAAAATCTCCAAGGTTTCCGAATAGATTTCCACAAGACAAAGTTTGGGGTTCAACAGAACAATTTTCCTTCAGAATTTAGGAATTAAGTAATCTCAAAAAGTTTCAAGGGCTACAAATCAACACAAGGCAAGAAACCGAGTTACAAGTTCACCACCCATTTTCCCCAATTCAGGACAATTAATCACCTGGATATAAATGATAGGAATATGAGTAAAATTCCCAAGAGATCGAACATCGGCATACCCAGCTATGTATTACCCTAACCTAGCGGTCATTGCCGAACAAATAAAATGATTAGCTCATTTGACTCTTCCGACTAACAACGTCGGCCGTCACGTCAGCTTTTACTCAGGTAGCTAATCGTGTCGGAAGTCCTAAACGAGTCTAAACCACATACACTACCTATAATTTCCACACTTCGTGATCTTAGCGTAAAGCTTCTCTCGCAAGTGTTTCCAGTCAACGATATATCAAATCAAATCGAATCCAATGCAAGTCACATTAGCAAATAATGACATTATAAATAAGTTTTAACACAAAACATTCAGGTCATGAAAACTGCCAGAATTTCAGCAAACATGCTTACAACACCTCGGTAAATCATCAAAATCTTGACCTACAAAATTTCAAATCATGCAAACTCAAACCCTACAGAAACTACACATGCAAGGCTACAACTTTCATGTTGATCGATTTCATATTGGAACACATTTGGTACACCAAAGCAGGACAAACATTTACACTCCAAAAAAACAGCGACGTCTTATAAAATTGGACATAATACCATTTTGTAAAGGGTTAATTGCTTAATAAACCTTAACCTTTTTGCGTTTGGCAATTTTATCCCAATCTTTGGGTAATTGCAATATAATATCGACCTCAATTTACTTATTGCAAATTTGGGTGCTGAGTGATTAATTTTAGGGATTTGTGGATCGATTTTGTGTCCAAGTCTTCCATTGACACGGACTTTTATGTCATCCACGTAGCAAGTCGACAATTTCCACGTATTTAATGTATTTCCACACACAAAGTCAAAAATTCCACGTCAATGTAAGCTACCGGTGATGAGTCTCGTTCTAGATCTGGAGTGAACTGGTAAATATAAGCTCCGATCTGTTCGAACTGCCTTCAAATCGACCAGTTTTTTGAAGGTACAACCGGTTTCAAGTTCGACTTGCAATAAGTAAATTGAGGTCGAGATTATATTGCAATTACCCAAAAATTGAAATAAAATTGCCAAACGCAAAAAGATTAAGGTTTATTAAGCAATTAACCCTTTTGTAAAAATCATATGAAATCCATATAAACTCCGAATGACATGATTACAATACCAACATGAAGCTAAGGAGTAATGCTACAACTTTCATGAAGACATGTATGGCAAATAAGAGTACTTGATCATAGTTTATGCATCAGACATTTGAAACATGGTTGCAGTCCGAGAACAGAATTATACAACTTATAGAGCCTCAGTAAAATTGGATTATTTCATGCGTCTGACATGCTTTTGGCTTGATTCAAAAACTAACAGGAAGCTAGCACATAAGCTACATATCTCATGAAGACCATGTTTGCCCATGAGAACATTAAGGCATCGAAAACAGATCAATCATTTTATACAACATGTTGTCGGGTTTTCAGAAACTGTTTACACAATCTTTTTATAAAAACCATATCTCCCTCAATTTAGATCGTATTTACAAAATTTCGATACTCACTGAAAACAAAAGAAACATGCTATATTTCTCAAGAAGAATTCAACTCCAAAAACCACAGTCATGATACAAAGGCACGGAAGAAGAAAACAATGAATTTGCATGCTAAACACATGGAGACTTAATCAAATTTAAATTATCATAAGAATCTTACACCAATCCACTAGGCATGAATATCAGCATATAATCCACACATAGTCATACCTTAACCCAACAGTATGCCTCAAATTCACGGCACAGAATGTTCCCACGGTGTCTTTATCGGTTTACTCGTTCCTTGGACGGTATCACAGTCTTGTATATCAGCCTTCATGACTTTCGCTCATCTTAATGCACAAGACTTAACCACTATCGCTTCTTCCGAGGTCTAACCACCCTCGAGAGTCGTGACAGTGATACGCATTAGATTTCCCCCTAACTATGGGGTAGATCATCGATTTTCACGTGGCACCTAAACACTACTCTGGCCCACAATGACTGGGTTTAAATCTCCGGGTAATCACCTTCAATAGCGAGTTACTCGGTTCCCAACCTTTCTCTTGCGAGATAGATCACAAATGGTCCTTCTCCGAGGACACTGAACGAAAACTTGCAGCGAGAATACTGCTATAGACGCTCAATTAAAACCTTAATCGAAAACTCACTAGAAAGAGCTTCTAGGAATACAACTGAACTCCCTACCACTAGAGTTCGCAATTTAAATACTAGAGTTTGATTAAATCAAGGTGGATAGATCCTAAGCCCCAAATCACAAGTTCAAAACAAGAATAAACTCATACCTTGAGCTGGCGCAGCGAGACGAAGCGAGTGATCGAAATGGTCATTAAGTACACAAACAAATGAGACAGTCTACAAAAACGCAGACTGGCTCTGATACCAAACTGTAATGCCCTATTTTATTTTAAAGAATTTACAGAATAAATTCAATCTTAGTTTATTTTTGAACAATTCAAATTTTAAAACTCAACGGGCGCTATCTAACTACAAACAGCAATTAAACCAACATACAACAAATCATATAGAATTTACACATGTGTTACTAATAGTTATCAAACCCAAACAAGCATTTCATAAGTTCCAAATTAACCAATAAGTAAAAACATAATCCCAAGGTTCAAATCCGACGATAGCATAATTATTCAGTTCAAAGCAGGAAAAATAAAAACTAAGTCAATAAGCATTTCAACAATTCATAACAGGCGGAAGCATAAGAATAACACAATCGACCATTGACCACCATCTCGCTCGTCTTTACGCCACCGCCTCCAGCTCATCTCAACCTAAAGAAGGAAGCGAGGAACAACAACAGGAAACAAACAATGAGGGTGAGCATAACCAACAAGCTCACCATTATTGCACAGTTATCCAGTATAAAACACTTTAAAACTTTTTCACAATATGCATAGAATCCAAGGTCTAAACTCCCTACTCAGCCCTATCGCAAACCTCATATGTACATACAACAACCTTCCGGATACAACGGCATGGAAGTAACTGGAAACCTTCCCACCCCCGGGTACAACGGTTCGTAGGATCCTTTCCAGGAGACAGAGGAGATGTTTTTCCCCTTCCGGGTACAACGGCTTGGGGCGTCTCCTCCCGGATACAACGGGCAGGTGACCTCCCACTTTTCGCATTCATCAAAGGCACTATTGTACGGGACACCTAGACTAGGGTTCTCACGCATACAACAAATTTTCAAATGAAGCATTATACGAATAAAGAGTGCAATAATTATAGAATACATCACATATGTACCCACTTGTTTGCAGCGACAGTTCACAATCACGAATCTCGAAAGCAGGGCGAAGTCAACACCTCTAGATACCTACATTAAGTCCAGATACTAAAGTCAACGCTTTATCTAGACCTAAGTAGAAAATCACAATTTTGACTTAGTCGAACTTGATTCAACTAAGTGGTTCGTGAAGTCTTGTGGATATTGGAACTCTAGGATTTGGACTTGAACAACCAAACATGGGATTTCACGAAAATATCACATCAAAGATAGTTCAAACAAGTCACAACCACAACAAGAAATCCAGTTTATAGATTTTGACATAAGAACTACAGTTTTGAAAAACAGAAAACGATATCACATAATTAGGTTGATCAAGATATTGAATGAGTTAAGATTTGAAACTTTAACATAAAATTATCCTCTTTGAACTTAGTAAAATCACAAAGTTTCAGCCTCAAACTCATTATACACAATTTTATAAAATTCAAGTACGATATCAGCAAAAACAAGCATAAAATTCAAAGTCTAAACTAACGAACGAATTAGCACATTATATTTTTACTAAAGCAAGTTCAGTGAATAAGGATCAACATGTAAAAATTCCAGCAATTAACATCAAATACACAATTTATGAAAATTCATACAAGATTTAGCAGTTACCAAATTTTAATTAAAACTGAACCAATTCGAACTCCAAGAATTCCCATATTTTTACAGCATGCAAGTACATGTAAAATAAGCATCTCAGCCAAAATTCAGAATTTTCCAACAGTTAACCAATTTACAAAAATTAAAACCATTTTCAGCAGATTACTAAAATAAATAATTAGCCCTATCAATCTTAACCCAAAATTTCAAATATTTTAGACAACATACAATTCTCATAGAGTAACAACATATTGATTTTATATCATTTTCTGAAGTTTTTGCCCAGAAATTGCTTTAATTTTTAAAAATAGCTACAGTCCGAAAAATTATGAAAATTTTACACAAGATATAATATCAACAGCGGATGATACAGTTAAAATTTCAAGGAAATCCGATCAGTAAAAAATGTTTGAAAATTCGAACACTAAAACAGCGATTACAACTCCGAAAAATTCATAACTCATAATCCGCTAATCGAAACAATACACGGTCAGCATCATTGTGTCCGTGAAAATCCTAAGTTCCTAAGTCCATAGCAACTTTACACTTTCAACGAGTTCTCGTTCGATTCGCACGAACCGACGTAACTCATATAAAATCATAACAATAAATAACATCAATAATATATTTATATTCTCAAAACACAACAAATGAACAACGAGAGGGAAAACGAGTCTCGTTACCATTCTTGGGATTAACACCAGATTAAGAACCAGCCGAAGATCGAGATGAGTTGCTCGGATGGGCTCGACAACTTCGTTTAATTCACCGACGGGTCACAAAGAGCGAGAAAGAAACACGGGGCGGAACTTCGGTGAAAGGCTCGCCGGAAAGGAGGGCAGCGGCTCTTCGAGGCTCCTACTGATGGCCTGCTCGCGAACAGAATCGCTGCACGTGGTCTGGAGGTGCTGCAACTCGTCAGAACAGGGCTAGATGGGACCGCCAGAACTGCTGCTGCATGGAGGAGAAGATGCGCCGAACTGGTTCACGACCTCGCCGAGGATGGTGGTGATCGCGTGATGATGGTGAGCCAAGGATGATGATGATGCTGGTGGTTGATGGTGACGATGGACGATCGGGTGGTGAGCGGGAAGAAGAGAAGAAAAAAAAAACAATACGATAGAAGAAGATTTTCTCTTTTCGGATCGTCTCTAATACGCGATGAAGGAATCAGTAAAGAAAAAAAAAGAAAGAAAAGCTGCGTGAAGTTTAAGTTGCTGAGGGGTTGGAATAACTATCTTATATATACATGCTACTAGTTTTAATTAATTGCTTGGTCTACAAGCTAATTACCCACACAAAACACACGCTCAGAAGGAGAAAGCCGGGTCGGCTTAACTGGTCGGTTCAGTCCGTTAGACGCTCGCGGGTTCTCGGGCTCGACTAAAACGCTTGATAAATAACATAATAACCGAACAAAATATATACACATACACATATTAATCTTATTTAATAATACACATTTAAGCACATTTATGTAAATATAATATTTAGGCAAATTTGATAATTTAATAATAATAATAAGAATAATAATAATAATAATA
>CACSLK010027831.1:18855998-18866312 GCA_902706635.1 Striga hermonthica
GCAAATTTGATAATTTAATAATAATAATAATAATAATAATAATAATAATAATAATAATAATAATAATAATAATAATAATAATAATAATAACGGCCAAATAATAATATTAATATATCAATAAAAATCCCAAATAATTCTTATTCAAACGGGGCTTAGTTGATTAATTTGAGACTTGTCTTTTCTGAAACTATTATCCATACTCGTTTTCTTGTTTTTTGTTTCTTTTTTTTTTCTTTTTGTTCGAGACGACCAAAGGGTTTAGTGTGGGGGGGTGGTTTGTCCCGTTTTTGTTACATTTTTCGTTGTTATTTTTCTGTTCTTTTTCCCCCATATTTGATCTTTTAGTTAGATTTTAGTTCTTTTCGTTGTCATTTCGTATTTCTCTTTATCTTAGCTTTCTCTTTGTTTTTACTTTGTTTTTCTGAATTTCTACGTTTTTTTTGTGTTTCGTGGTGCGCAGGTTGAGTCCTTGGTCGACTTGGATATGGAGGGAAGAATTGATTTGACGAGCTTAATTTCGTAGTGATATGTATTGGCGTCACACGGGAGAAAACATAATCGAATTCGTTTTCCAAACGAACTCGAACGAACACGAAGCACGAAGCAGTCCAAGGGAGCTTATGCTATCGGGCCAGAAAACGTACACATTCCATCGAGAATTATTCTAAGATTTCCGGTGGCGAATTGAACTAAGCAGCTTTTCCCAGCAAGAATCATTTCCGGCAAGGCAAGCTCGAGCAGGGCCTTCTTGGTCGTGGTTGTAATCCAAATTTCCGGCGGCAAGGAGCAATCGGAGCAGACAAGTGCGATACCTCCCTCACGGCACACTTCATCATCATGCTCCGACAGCAACTCCTAGTTCACGGCAATGCAGCACCATCACCATGGGTCCTTCACGGCGTAGTACCGGTCACGCCGATGACAGACCTCTCTCCATCGCGCGGCAGCAGCCTCCTCCACGGCACGCAAGCTTCCATCTCCACGGTGCTGCTCCACTCCTCACCACGCCGTGGCATCTCATCACGCCGCGGCAGATCTATGTGTCGCGCCGCGCTACCACCAACGCACCGCAACACCGCTGCTCATCACGCCGCGAACCTCCGCCGCGCCGCGGCAGTCGCAGCCTTCACGCTGTGCCAGGACTTTCACGCCGCTGCGACGCCTGCAGGCTCTCCCTCCGCCGTGCCGCGTCACCATCACCACACCGTGAAGAAGCTTTCCCTCGCGCTGCGACAAGCCTGCCACGCTGCGGCGCTCACCTGTTACCCTCTCCCCGTCGCGCCCAGCTTTCTCCTCCCGCGGCCGTGACATCTCCTCCACCGCGGTTGCGGCGACCAAACCTCCCAGCAAGCCCCAGAATTCAGACAAGAAAACCCACGGCCTCGGGATGATTAGCGGTCGCAGAGCCGATCTTCGCCGCGGCCGCGAGTTGTGCGTAGCAGATTTAATATATCAGATTTGTGAACTCGATATTTTTATGCTCTAACCTATGTTTTTTGTTTTTCTTTTGTTCTTTCTTTTCCAAACTTGTTTCTTTTTCTTTTTTCATATTTTGGATCGTAGAACTCGAATTTAAAGTGGATTTCGTCATTGTTTTTGGGAATAATCGTGTTTATCGAATTCAACCGGGACAATTATCAATAGTAAGATTTCTTTTATCTTAATCGTTAATTATGAATTCTTGGATTGCCATGATTATTTTTGTTGATTGTGCGATTATAAATGGCTAAATTCACATGCTAGGGAATAGGGGATCGAGGTTTTGATTTTGATTGTGATTGTTAGAGCTTGTTCATTGTTCGTTTCATACGAGTTAAACTTTTTAAAGGGATTTCTATTTGTCGTTCTTGAATATTGAGAATTGTCGAAGGGTGACACTTCGACGTGCAACTGTTTTCAATTGAATTTGATTTATTCCAGTTTGATGTTGGTAATTCTGTTTGATTAGTCGATTAATCACTTTCTAATTAAATTTAATCGACTCTTAGAATGAAAGGGGAGGAGTCGGTCGAAATAGGCTCGTATGGACTAGGCTTGTTCGTAGCTGTATTGCCTTAGCGTTAAATGAATTGTCAATTTGTCGTTCAAGCTTGTTCTCTTGTTATGAATAGTTATTGAGAATAAATACTTGAACGATAGGTTATTCAAGTCACTTAACCGAACAATTACTTGCCCGATAATTGTATTCCGAACCAAAACGGATGTCCCCGATTCCCTAGCCCTTCAAATCCTGATTGTTCTACGTGTTAAATTGCTATTTAATCTGCTTTATTTTAATTTTCGTGCTAGTTGATAATTAATACCAAACCCAATCATTTGAATTAGTATGTTTAGGTATTTTATTCTTTTTCGTGATTGAATAAACGTACACTATATTCCGGCTAACCTTCCTCGTGAGACACGACCCGGTGTTCGAATCTTTCAATTTTGCTCCAGAAAATATTTACAACATGTCCTCCTGCACATGGGGTAAGCTGTCAGAGGTGGTTGTTGTTGTCAACCAATGTGCTCTCGACACATGTCCTCCTGCACATGTGATGAATATTCTCCGGAAATTCCGTTACAGGCTCTTACACGCGCCTGTGACTAGACCGATCTATAAGGTGTTCAGTCCGCAAAGTGGTCGACCGATCGAGGTCCACTGAACTGCTCGACCGTTCATCTGGTCGAAGCGTAGATTGATCGACTGTTTAACTGGTCGACTGGTTAACTGCTCGATTTTTTCGACTTTCCCACGGTATGACCTCCTCGACCGGTCAGCAGACCGGTTTAGCCTTGTGGGTATAATATCCTATATCAAACATAAAAAAATTATATTGGAAAAACTTTTTGTTAAAGTTATTTAATCTAAAATCAACATCATAGTTTTATATCTTATTAAGTTATTTTTTTAAATAAATTAATTCTTTTTAATGTCATAGTAAAATCCCTTAAAATTACATAAGCAATTGTTACAATAAATTTAATATTATTCAACTAATTGATTGGTGATGATTGCTCAAAATTTATAATAATAATAATAATAATAATAATAAATTGTGATAATTACTCAAAATTTAATATTTTTCAGCTAATTTATAATAATAATAATAATAATGATATAATAATTTCAATATTCTTTTAACGTAATTAATAGATCGGGACCCCCAATTTTGTAAAACTACATTATCAATTTCATATTATTCAGTCAATATAGTGATGAAGTTTATTACTTTTAGAATGTTCATTTTTGCTAAAAATAAATTTTTTTAAATGTGATACTATTATCTAACTTATAATATTAACATAATACGTTTACATATTATAACTTATATTAATTTAAATATCTTTGCATGTGCACAAAAAAAAAAAAAAAAAGCAAATGCATAAAAAAGAAGTGATCCTATTCTATAGAGAATCAAATGAAGAGACATATCCAGTTTGATTATATGACATATAGAGTGAGCCCATAGGTATAAGCATGAGATTTTTAAATCGGTAGCTAAATATAGCGAGTGTTCTGAAAGTCGCTAGGAGCCCGCTAGGCGCTCGACCAGCGCCTAAAGCGCTTAGGCGGGGCCTAGGCGGCACCTAGTCGGGGCCTAGTAATCAATATTAAATACCTTATATTTTATTTGTTTTAACTACCTACAAAATAATGTTATCTCAACTTATAATAAATCGACACACCTAAGTCCAAATAATCAAATTAATATATTTTAAAGAAAACATGAGAACAAAGTAATGTAATTAATATTTAAAAAAAATTGAAAAAAAAAAACAGAAAATCACCGCCGAGTCCGCCTAGGAGCGCCTAAGTCCGTCTAGGCGCCGCCTAACCGCCTGGCCGCCGAGCCCGCCAAGGCCGCCTAAGAGTGCCTAAGGCCGCCTAGGTCGATTTTTTCTGCCGATTTGTGCAAATCGAAGGCGCCCGGACACCGGCTAGCGCCTAGGCGGCCGCCTAGACCGATTTTTAGAACAGTGGATATAGCTTTGCCCTGCCTGCAAATGTGACAAAGCATAACCCACATCCACAGCCTCTACAGTACACATCAACAGACTACTCCATTTCTAGTATTGCTTCCCAATAATCTATTACCAAATAAATTCACCTTCATCCCTTTTGTTTTTATTTTACTTTATTTATATTTTTTGAACTTTATCAGATGTAAACATGCATATTCATAAATTGCACTATTAATTTTGAACGAGAAGAATGTCAAATACGTTGAGAAACGAATAAAAAATAAATAAAAACAAGTTAAAGGTGGAACTAATAGACGGGATTAGCTCATTAGACTTGAAAGGTGAATAATTTCTCACTATTTCCTCTTTAACTAATAGTATGAAAAGAACTCATAAACGAACATTTCAACTGTTGATGACATGATGAAAAATGGGGAGATGTTACAGTCCCGTTACGAAACCATTCCGTCAGGGTTTACAATCGTTAGATCAATTATTCCCGACGGTTACATGATCATCTAACGATTACGAACCCAACAGAACAATTTCGTAACGAATCGTGGAATTTTCTTGAAAAATGATGTTGGTCATTTTTAAGTTAGACGATTTAACTTCTCTCAGATGGGATAGATGGATGCCACGTAATAATTAATGATTCAATGAATTTTACAGTTTCCAAACATAGTGGGATTTTCTTTTCATGTCTCTCGTACTCTGCTACCACATATGCTTAGACTATGTTTGTTGAAATTAACTGACAACTGATTAGCTAACTTATAACTTATCAGTAATTTTTTAGCTTATAATTTATAGTTTATAACTTATAGTTGAAAAACTAGCTTATATGATAAAATTGTTTAGTAAAATTATCTGATAAACTAGCTGAATTAAAAATTTAAATGAGCTTACTTGAAAAGTTACCCAAAGAAGCCTATGAAAAGCTTATGAGATAGGTCCGAGCTTTTGTAAGAAGCTTATCCTACCAAACGAAACTTATTCAAATACAAAACCTTATAAGTTAACATATTTGTCTACCAAACATATACTTAAACTAGACTTACCAAATGTAAAGAAGTCTCAAGTTAGAGAGAAGTGAGACATTCTCTCACTAGAAATCATCTTGCTTTCTAGGGCTTGAATAAATTGATCTTTCACCTCTTTGATCTTGAGTGTTTTTGAGTGCTTAACTCGTTCTTAATTCCGCCCACAAAATCCGAACAATTCCATGGTTGAAACTCCTAAAGCCGCGGAAGTTGCTTAGTCCATAATGGCTAGGAGCAAGAGAAAAGCATCATACCGCCGCCTCATTCTTGACAACACCGAGGACATCGACGATTTTGAACCCATGGAAGAAGAGACCACGGCCCCGCTTGCAACCAAAAATACCGCCGGTAGTTCCAAAGCCGAGAGTGTTCTTGGGCTTCCCACATCCAAAGGTAAGCTCACTAATGAGGATAATGTTGTTGATGATCTTGTGAACATGGGATTTGATGTTCAGATGTTGGAGGGAGTAGAGGGTAATCAAGAGCTAGCAACAAGTGAAGGCAAAAAAGACACCCACAAGGTGTTTGATAAAATGCCTCAAAAGGAAAATGTAAAGGAAAATTTGGTGAAGTCTCAAAAGGATGCCGCTACACAAAAGAGGCCCTTCTCGGCCCTCTTTGCCGACAATCGCAAACCCTCCTTAGGCCTCAAATTGGACTATATCCCACCGAAGGAAGGAGGCGCGTTCCTTGAAGAGGAGGACATCTCCGAGCTTACCGACACGAGGGGCTTTTGCCTAGTCGGGTATTTTACCCAAAGGCACCCCGGGAAAGAGGCTCTCCTAAAGTTATGTAAGACTTGGAATGTAGAGTTCGAGATTGTCCCCAATGTCAATGGGTGGATTGTTTTCAAATTCAAAACCGATGATGATAGAGTCAAAGTGCTTCAAGGGGGACCTTACACCACATATGGAAGGGGGCTCATCCTAAAAAATCTTCCAAATTGGTTCCAATTTGGGGAAGATGATATCAAGGTGGTTCCCGCTTGGATCAACCTCCCGTTCTTGCCCGGAGAGTGTTGGAATGCCAAAGCTATCGCCAAAATAGCCTCGTGTGTCGGTAAACCCATCTCCACCGACAAGTTAACGACAACACGTGCTCGAAGGAATTATGCCCGGGTTTTAGTAGAGCTTGACCTCTCAAAAGATCGGACCCTTAGTGTCCTCGTTAATGGTAAGGATGGGCTATTTTTTGAACAAAAGGTGGAGTATGAATATGTCCCACATTATTGCTTCCATTGCAAGTACATCGGCCACTCTCTCTCGAATTGTGGTAAGCATGCGGCCCACGTGAAGGGCAAAAAAGCAAATGGGGAACCGGAAAAGCATGGGAAGGTAGACTATCCGGAAAAAAAAAGCCGAGGAGGACACTCTCAAGGTCAATGCCCACGAGAAAAAGAAGGCAATGACCACCAAAGAAGAGGAAAAAAAAATGAACATATGTGTCAAGGGAGCAACTCAAAACAAGAGAGCACCAAGGAGGAGAACAAAAGAGAAAACTCTTGCCCGATGGAGATTGCTAGCTCCTCGAACACCGGGCCAACCACTCCTGGAGGAGACAAACCGGAGGTGACCCCGGATGATGATGGTTTTGAAAAAGAGGAGAGGCGAAACAAAGTCCAAACAAGGAGTTGCTCGGCTAGCAACAATCCACCAATGGAACAACCAACGAAGCACAAGGACAAGACGAACACAAGAAAGGACCCGGGGAAAAGCGCAAATCCGAAGAAAGGGGGCAACCCCTCCTCTTCCTAATGATAATCGCTTCTTGGAACATTAGGGGTTTTAACGGGCCCCTAAAACAAGATGAGGTTACCAACCTCATCCGGAAGAATAATATAGACATACTTGGTCTATTGGAGACGAAAACCGACAATAGGCGCCTCTTTCTCTTCGTGCAAAGAAGGTTGCCGGGTTGGGATTTATGCGAAAACTTTCATGTTACCGATCGAGGCCGCATAGCCATCATTTGGAACACCGCAAGAGTGGACCTTACGGTAGAAAGCACCTTGCCACAAGTCATTCTAACGAAAATACATTGCAAGGTTAGTAATAACTCCTTCTTTACTAGCTTTGTATATGGTCTTCATTCGAGAGGGGATAGGAAATTACTATGGAATGACCTCATAGCTTCTCGGGGTACAATTTCTTTGCCTTGGTTGATTCTCGGAGATTTCAATGCCATCCTCAAGCCGGAGGAAAGAATAAAAGGAGAGAGTGTCACGAACCGGGATACCATGGACCTCTTTGAATTGTGTGACACTTTGGGTCTATCCGACATCCCCTCTAGTGGATTCTTTTTCACTTGGATAAATAGTCATGTTTGGTCCAAATTGGATAGAGTTATGATGGACCCCCAATGGGTGAATGCCGATTATTTCTCTCATGCCTCATTCCTTGCCCCGGGTATATCCGACCATTCTCCTTGTCTAGTTCATGTCTTCGAAGCCGGAGCCAATGGGGGTTCCCCTTGGCGCTTCTTTAATATGTGGACGTTGCATGAAAATTTTTTGCCGTGTGCTTCCGACACTTGGAGTCATGTTGGTGGGGGATCGAGGCAATTTCGCCTCACAACCAATCTCAAGAATCTTAAGAATTCGCTCAAGGCACTTAATGAGAAATCTTACTCACATATCTCTACACGTCCCAATGAAGCCAAAGCTGCTCTCAAGGAAGCACAACAAATGCTTCACGACCAACCGGATGATCTCGGCATCAAGTCTAAGTTGGGGCCTCTTAGGCTCAAGCTCTCAACTTGGCCAAAGCGGAAAAACTCTTCTTCCAACAAAAGGCCAAATGCAATTTCCAAATCAAAGGAGATAAATGTACCAAGTTCTATCATAGCTTCGTCAAGAAGATAGCGAAAAGGAACTATATTGCTTCGATAACTTGTGAGGATGGCACATTAACCGGCTCCATGGAGGATGTTTCTAAAGAATTTATACGTTACTATGAAGGCCTATTGGGAACCGGGGTGCAAACGGAGGACATTGACCCTCAAATTCTTAGTTCGGGGCCGACCCTTAGCCCCAACCATCGTAGCACTCTAATGGCCCCGGTAACCGATGAAGAGATCAAGTCCACCCGTAGAGGCATTGAAGGAGACAAATCCCCGGGTCCGGATGGCTACACCTCTACCTTCTTCTTAAAGAGTTGGGATGTGGTTGGTAATGACCTTGTTGCGGCAATCAAAGAATTTTTTCGAACCGGGTCCATCCTAAAGCAATGGAACCACACCGGAATCACGCTTGTCCCTAAGTCCTCCCACTCCTCTCGAGTCACGGACTTTCGGCCAATTGCGTGTTGCAACACGGTTTACAAGATTTGCTCCAAAATCCTCGCAAGGAGAATTAGTGAGGTCCTCGACGCTATTGTTGATGAAGCCCAAGCCGCTTTCGTGAAGGGAAGAAATATGACGGACAATATTCACCTCATGCAACAATTACTCTATCAATATTTGAGAAAAAGAGTCTCCCCGAGATGCTTGATCAAGATCGACCTCCGTAAAGCATTCGATTCCGTCTCATGGGCCTTCTTGAGGCAAATACTTGAGGGTTTAGGCTTCCCAATGGCTTTCACTAAGTGGATCATGGAGTGCGTCACCACCCCTTCGTATTCCTTATCCATCAATGGAAGCCTTAAAGGCCATTTCAGAGGAGCTCGTGGGCTAAGACAAGGTGACCCTCTCTCGCCTTTCCTTTTTGTTCTTTGTATGGAATATTTATCTCGGCTCATTAAATGGCACACGGCGGACGACCCGAACTTCAAATTCCATCCTATGTATGAGAAGCTTAAAATCTCTCACCTTGTCTTCGCCGATGACCTCATGCTCCTCTCTCGGGGGGACTCGGGGTCAATTCAATTGCTTATGAATTGTTTAAGGGATTTTGGAGCAAAATCGGGGCTTGAAATGAATGTGCTCAAATCCAACATATATATGGCCGGAGTTAAAGAGCAAGATCGTGAGACAATCCTTGATGACACTAGTTTGCAAAGCGGGCCTATGCCTTTCCGTTACCTCGGGATTCCTCTTACCACGGATCGCATTACCGGGAGGCTCTTTGATGATATGATCAAACAAGTTGAAAGCCAATTAAGTGGATGGAAGAGTCACTCCATTTCCTATGCCGGTAGATTGGAACTAATTCGGTCGGTCATTCAAGGCATCGCTTGCTTTTGGATGGGCATATTCCACTTGCCGGGCATTGTTCGAACCAAGATCATTCAACTTTCTAGGAGGTTCTTATGGGGCTCCAAAAAAGCCCCCGTTGCATGGGATACTTTGTGTCTACCTCGTGCGGAGGGTGGATTGGGGCTCCGTAACTTGGACGCTTGGAACCGAGCCCTTCTCATGAGGACTCTTTGGAATATGCAAGCAAAGAAGGATTCGCTTTGGTACAAATGGATCCACAACATCTATGTGAAGGAGAAAACTATTTGGGATTGGCAAGTTTCCAAAAATGATTCCCCCCCTCTTCAAATCCCTCTTGAAATCCGGCAAAGCTTGATTGAATAAGCGGGTAGCGAGCAAGGCGCGGAAGCCCTTCTCCGTGCTTGGAATTTGCGTGACAAACAAGATGGAATGAGTAAGTGCTATGACTTTCTCCGTCCCAAGGGTATCGAGAAGCCATGGACCAGGGTTGTTTGGGGAAGTTGCAATATCCCTAAGCATTCTTTCATCTTATGGCTCGGCGTAATGAATAGACTCCAAACAAAGGATAGATTGGAGTTCCTCAACGAAGACCCCACATGCCTCCTTTGTGGTACCGCAAACGAATCCTCGAGTCATCTCTTCTCCGAGTGTCCCTATAGCTCAGAGATTTGGAGTGCAATTAGAGTTTGGGTTAGCCTCCGTCACATGCCATCTACCCTTAAAGGCGCCCTCAAATGGACTAAAAAAGAAGGGAAAGGTACGACTTGACGAGCCAAATTGAAGAAAACGGCACATGCGGCAACCGTCTACTTCATTTGGAACGCTCGCAATAGATTGATTTTTGAAAGCGAAAGTCAACCTCCAAGCCTCGTGATTAGAAAGGTAAAAACACATGTTTACCGCACTATCTTTGCTACCTACTCGAGTGTTCTTGCTGAATTCGAAAGATGTCTTGGCCTTGAATTTTGAAAAATTTTGAGTTGGTTGTTGCAAAGTGTATGAGCACTTGGATGATATTGAAGAGAGAAAATTAATTGTTTCCCTTCTTCGAGTGAGCACCCGGATTGTGATTGCCCTCGTTTATTTTGGTTCTTGCGAGTGAGGAGCCGACATGTGTCTACCCACTACGCTTTTGATAGCCGTCTCGGTTGTATGACTTTCAGTTTTGATCAAT
>CACSLK010027831.1:18896216-18913416 GCA_902706635.1 Striga hermonthica
AAAGTTTCAGCCCGGTTCATAATTTTAATGATATTTTTAGTTAATTTCCGGGATTATTTCAGTTCAGTAAATTCATGTCCGAACAGTTCATGTCAGTTCAGTTCTGGTTAATCCGGTTAAGTCTAAATATCATGTCAGGTTAAGTAGAGCATCTTAACGAAATTAATCAGTTAAGTTAACAGTCTGAGCATAGTCATTAGTAATTGTTTATATTATTTTCAGTTTGATCAGGCATCAGCCCTACCGTTCAGGTCAGCAGTTCAGGTGGGGACTCAGACTAAGTACTACATTGATTATAATTACGGTACCATGTTTGAGGTATGTATTTCAGTTTAGTATCCGCTTGGAATGGTCGCCGGTCCATTCTGGGTTCTAGTGGCCCTAGTCTGCCCACTAGAGTGTGCACATGGTGTCCGGCATTAGTTCTTGCCGGCAGATGAGGTAACGGTCAGGGTTATGTTTGCGTGACGATATCAGATTCATGTTCATGTTATTACCGGTTTGATGTTGAGGTTATGTATATACTGATATCATGATGTTGTTATTATTTTCAATGTTTACATTAGTATGAGTTTCCACGGAGCACAGTGCCATAGTGCTCATTTCCCACTTTTATCATGTTTTTCAGGTCAGGACGTCGGGCCGGGAGCATGAGTTGACTGAGGCTTCAGGACATTTATGTTTTGACTGTATATTTATTATGATGATTTATGCTTCCACTGACGATGCTGATGATAACTTTTGACGAACTTATATTTTGACGAACTTTTGGAAAACTTTATGTTTCAGTATCAGTGTGATTTTATTAAAAATTAAAATACCGGTTTTCCAAATTAAGTCATATTTTATGGTAGCACCCCAAATCAATTTTCGCAAAGGAAAAGGTTTTACTTTTAAATAACTTTGCGAAATTTTCGCACTCTGATTTTACGATAAGGCGGGGTGTTACAATTGGTATTAAAGATTTTTCGAAATTCAACCAGCCTTTGTGTCACTTGCTTGCTAATGATGTGTAACACCCCACTTTGATTTTAAAGAAATTCCGGACTTTCCATAAATTAATACATAATTTTTCGAACTCATTTTCGAAAAACATGGGCGTTATCCAAACATTTAACATCTACCAAGTCATATCTGGTTGTTCACATGGTTTTCATTAACCTTTAAAAACTTCAAATCCACATGATTATTAGCTAAACAATATAGCATGCATAATCGAAAACACATGATATTCAATAAATAATTCCAATACGAATATCTAAACAAAGGGTCAGATAATCCCAAAAAGGACAAGTTTTGAAAATAGTTCAACACGTCTCAAGAACCACACTTTATTCATAATGGAAGCGAAATCATAAAAACATAAATCATGACCGACCCACTCGTCTTTCCCCCGTCATCCGGCACCTGCTTAACCTACATCCGTGAAGAGCAGGTGGGAGTAAGCACAAAATGAACGTAGTGCTCACTACTATGCACATAAATAACAACATGTCAAGATGGTATGGTCGCAGCATGAATATAAGATAATCACATCATGTCTCATCTCCTATCAAAATCACAACAACCACATTACTCCTGTGCACATCTATCGCTAGCCGCAAAACGGGGATTCATTACCCGAAGGCGGGAGTACATGCCACGCTACAGACACGGCCTTCCATATGGGCTTACGTACCTCGCAAGGGCACGACCATATCAGGACTTAAGGAGACTTGCCTCACAAGGGCAACCGTATTACATCGACAGGGACAACCGTACCGAAGGCCATAACAGCTCGCATCGATAGGATACATATTTCATGTTCATGCATAGATCATACTCACAAGAATAAACACTTATCATTCATGGCATAGACGATTTAAATAAGACCCACCTGGAAATTTTGGTGAAAATGGCACACAAAAGCACGTACGTAGGATGAGGCTCGACTCCTCAAACACCTACATTTAAGCGAGATAATTTATGAATAATTTATCTCACTACTCAAATTTAACATAAAACCCATACTTAATAAAAATTAAGACTTAAGGGTTTTAATCGGATTTTTCGTGGACTTGAAACTCTCTCATTTTTGAAAAATTATGACTCGGAGAACTAAAATGGAGTCTCGGGACTTAAATATTTTTTTCCAAAATTTTATCAATTTAAAAATATTTCTAAAATTGAAATCGGTACGAAAAAGGGGCTTCCAGAACTCAAAACAGGTCAGAAATTCAAATTGAAAAAAAAAATTACAAGCTGCTGGGCCGCGCTGGGAACCACTCCACAGACGCAGCATTGGGCCGCGAAGACATTGGGCTTGGATCGCGACTTTGGGCCACGCCTGGGCGCCAGCTACCAGCCCAAAGGGCGCTGTTACGGGCCTGAGGCGCGGGCTGGGAATCGGGCTACGCGGGCTGTGGCTGCAGTGTGAGAAATCGCGCCGCGCGCAGGCCGAAGTTCGGGCTAGAAAGCCTGCGCTGAAGCTGGGACTTATAAAAATATATGGGTATAACAAGGTTCGAACCCCGGACCTCATTTAAAGAAATGAGATTGCACAGCCACTGGACCAACACGACTGCTTGCAACATAAAATGAAACTTAATTCGACATGTTTAAATTAACAGCCCGCAGATTTGAGGACAACAAGCATTGAGGAGCAGAGGCTGTGACACAAGATCTACAGAATTTCAACTGCGATTTCACGAGAAGCTCGAACATTTACGACCATAATAATTTACCCTGAGTTTTGAAATCTAATAACCACGATTTTTATAAAAATATTTTGGGTTTCGGTTCAAAAAATGAAACGACAATACACGGTTTTAAAAACTAACAAACGGAATAACGACAATTTGAAACTATAATATCGAGACTCTGAAACAACAAAACGGGACTCCGAATTTAACTGAATTCATCACAGCAACAACAAAATACTCGATTTTACGAAATCGAGAGTTCCAATCATTCCCGAACACCCACGAACATACGAAAAATATAACGATCATACGAATCGAATTCGAAACCCAACGAGACAATTTAACACAAACAAGAATAAACGAACGATATCATTCTGAATAGCAAATAACGAGAGGGTTTCGAAAGGTTACCCGACTTCGGGAACTTACGAGAAGTCAGAAAAATGGACGAATGGCTTAGGGGCTCAAAAATCTGGAAATACTTCGAACAAGGGGACTGAACAGGGTCGACCCGCGAACAGAGAACTCACGACGGACGGACAGCCTCTGAGTGGACGCCAACGAACAGGATTGCTGCGAGATGCTTCGATGATTGAACACGCGCAGGCCGACGGTGGATCTCCGGCGATTATCGGACATCAGCGGAGGTCCTTGCGGTTGAGATTGATAGTCGCCGGAAAAGACGATTCTCCTGGGAGGGTACGATGGTCGCCGAAATTGGGTTGCTCCGAGGAGATGTCGGATTTCGAGCTTCTGCTCGCCGGTTTCAATGGCCAGAGATTTTTTTTTATAACGATTTGAGCAGAGAGAGATAGAGCTTAGGAGCTGAGATGATGGTTTGAATTTTCCAAGAAAATTACTCCTCTGTTGAGATATAAAGGGGCGAGAGAGAGATCGATAGAGAACGAGATGATCGTGCGAGGAAGAAGCGCAACTGATTTGATCCGCTGAAGACTCGGTCGCAGGGATGAAGGAGTAAGCCGTGATTGAGCTGCTCTTGGGCCACAAATTAAACAACATAATTGGCCCAAGATCAATTTGGGCTAGAGCTTTAACATATGGGAAAAATATTTACAATAGTTTGGGCCAACTAATATAAATACCAAAGGGGCCGAATATATGGACATCCATTGAGTCGAATTCTCCAACAATTCGACTTACGAATATTCGGGCTCGGCTCGATTGAATGGTTCGGTAAAATAAATTAACTGAAATATATATATTTATATAATACACACAATAATATTTATAATAATAATAGGCATTTAAAACAATTGGACATTTAGAGACAATAATAATAATAATAATAATAATAATTATAATAATAATAATAATATTATTAATAATAATAATTATAATAACAATTATGCAAAATAAATAATCTCAATTATTCATAATCGAATGGGGCGTTACAGTCTACCCACCTTACAAACAATTCCGTCCTCGGAATTCAGAAATAAACAATCTAGAAAGCAATAAAATACAAAGGGGAACTCAAAACTCAAAGTTCGGATAACGCCTCCTAATCTCGTCCTATCTCTCCCAAGTCGACTCAGTCTCATCGTGTCGGCTCCACTGCACCTTCACTAAGCTCACTGCCCGGTTCATCAGCTGGTGGACCTTCTGGTTCAAGATGGCTGTCGGTACCTCCTCGTAGGCAAGGTCTCGCTCGACCTGCAGCTCGCCGAAGTCCACCACATGATCAGGATTATGCACATACCTCCGAAGCATCGAGACATGGAATACGTCGTGCACACCCGACAAGTCTGGTGGTAAAGCCAGTTGATACGCCAAGTTCTCGACTCGATCGAGGATCTCAAATGGCCCGATATAGCGAGGTCTAAGCTTCCCCTTCTTCCCGAAGCGACTCACACCTCGCATGGGTGAAACCTTCAAGAAGACATGATCTCCCATAGCATAAACATGCTCCTGCCTCTTTCAGTCGGCATAGACCTTCTGCCTCTCTTGGGCGACCTGATAGACCTCCGAATCTCCTCGACTGTCGCAGCAGTACTCTGGACAAAATCTGGTCCCGTAATCCTCCTCTCTCCAACCTCATCCCAACACAAAGGAGTCCGGACCTTACGTCCGTACAAAGCCTCGTACGGGGCCATCTTGATCGAAGAGTGGTAGCTGTTGTTGTAGATCAGCTCGACTAACGGAAGGGCATATTCCCAAGTTAGGCTCGGGTCAAGACCACAACCCTCAAGATATCCTCCAAGTATTGGATCGTACGCTCCGACTGACCATCAGTCTCGGGGTGAAAGGTTGTACTGAACTCCAACCTCGTCCCCATGGCTCGGTGCAATGTCCTCCAGAATTGACATGTGAACTTGGGAACTCGATCAAAAACAATCTCCACGGGCACTCCATGAAGCTTAACAATGTCCTTGACGAACAATTCGGCGTAATCACTCGCCTTCATGGTCGTCCGGACTGGCAGAAAATGGGCAGACTTCGTAAGGCGATCCACTATCACCCAAATCGAATCATGCCCGGCCCTCGATCTCGGCAGTCCAACTAAGAAATCCATGGTGATGCACTTCCACTTCCACAGGGGAACCTCAAGGGGCTGCAACAACCCTCTCGGTTTCTGATGCTCAGCCTTCACTTGCTGACACACCAGGCACCTATCCACGAACTTCGCTATCTGCCACTACATGCCACGCCACCAGAAAGACTTCTTCAAGTCCTGATACATCTTAGTGCTACCAGGATGGATGGTGTACGGAGCACTATGGGCCTCTCTCAAAATCTCCCTTCGCAGTTCCCACACCTTCGGAACATAAAGTCTAGCCTCGAAGACCAAGGCACCATCAGATGCGACTGCGAATCCACCAACTTTACCGGCTTCTGACAACTCTTTCATCCGACATAAGAAACGATCATTCGGTAGCTCGGCGACTATCCTCTCTCGAAGAGTCGGTCCAACAACCAAAGAGGCCAACATGCCCCCGGCTGCTGAAGTCGACTCCACTGCCTCTAGCCGCAATCGCTCGAACTCCCGAAGAAGAACATCCTGCCCGGTAAACAAGAAAGATAGCTGGCCATAACTCCTCCGACTAAGGGCATTGTCTACCACATTAGCTTTTCAAGGGTGATAGCTAATGGTGCAGTCGTAGTCCTTGACCAGCTCCAACCATCTACGCTGCCTCATGTTCAGCTCCTTTTGAGTGAATATGTACTTCAGGCTCTTGTGGTCGGTAAAGATCTCACATTTGCCTCCATAGAGGAAGTGCCGCCAAATCTTCAAGCCGTGGATAAATGCAGCTAACTCGAGATCATGAGTGGGGTAGTTTTGCTCGTGAGGCTTCAGCTGCCTCGAAGCATAGGCCATGACTTTCCCCTGCTGCATAAGGACACATCCCAAACCCATCTTCGAAGCACCATTATAGATGGTGAACTCCAAAGTAGGGTTGGGTATAGATAGGACAGGCGCAGTAGTGAGTCTCCTCTTTAACTCCTGGAAACACTCCTCGAACTAAGGCCTTTAATCAAACCCCACGGCTTTCTTCATAAGGTTGGCCAGCGGCTGGGCTATCTTCGAGAAGCCCTCGATAAACCTCCTGTAGTATCCTGCTAACCCCAGGAAACTACGAACATCTGCGGCACTTCTTCGGGTATCCCACTTCTCACTGCCTCAATCTTGCTGGGATCCACCTCAATGTCTCGAGCTGTCACAATGTGGCCTAGGAATGCCACACGGTTCAGCCAGAACTCGCACTTCGAGAACTTAGCATACAACTTCTTGCGGCGAATAGTCTCCAGCACAATCCTCAAATGCTCCTTTTGCTGATTGATATCTCGGGAATAGACCAGAATGTCGTCGATGGACACAATGACAAACTGGTCCAGGAAAGGATGAAAGTGTTGGAGTAGTATACCCGGCGTTCCAATCAGATTGGACGTATTCTACTTGTAAATACAATCTATTGGAATTATATTAAATAATAAGGCATTACTTTATTTTAAGAGTAAGCATTTATCATATATTTGCACTTAAGATAAAATCCCTAGATCACTTATAACTATAAGATATGGTTGCGCATAGAGATGGTGATCATGGAACATATCTTGAAAGCTGTGATCTTAAATACAGTTCCAAGTCGTTGGATATTTTGAGATGGGATATCAAATAAATCCGGAAAAGACTTGCACATAGTATGTATGCTTATTGGATAAGAATGTTGCATTCCATCAACATTAGCGTGGGACGCAAATACATATATGTGGGTGCTTGTTAGAGAACAAGTTCACTGAACATGACCGTATGAAAATTCTTAATGAAAGTTTATCATGTCGAATAAGAATTTTCATGTTACAATAGTACATGATTAATCCTTAGACTTGAGGCACGATGGTAACTTTGTGCATATTATATTTTACTTTGATTTATCCTTTTGATTGCTAGCACAATTGTATAAAGGGATATTTTGGGTATTATATTAATATGTATGGAAGTTTGTCAGTGGCCAACAAAGGATTCGACACTTATGAGGATAAGTGAATTTCCTATGTGTTTCATAGTTAGTAATTCAAAGTCCTTGGCCAAGGCGGGATGAATAGAGATTCATAAACGAATTACTAAACTTGAAATGGAATTATAGTTATTAAATCAATTTGGGTTTCGACAAAATCATACCCAAAGATTTAATCGGGAAATTGGATGTCGAAAGGATTTTACATGTATGAACTTGTAATCGAAATAGGTTTACTCGCTATTCACTTAATACTAGATTCATGCTACTTGCTAGATGTTCCCATGATATGTGGGTTCTTGAATTAAAGAGTTAATTCAAGAATAAGAGTTAATATGAATAACTCAAATTACAAAGAGTTGTAAACCCACTACTAGTATTAATTGTGAACCTAAAAGGTCACACCAATTTTTGAATGAAGGTAAAATTCAAATAGTATTTCTAAAGAGTTAGAATTAATTGACAAATCTAATTTGATTAGATATCAATTAAAGGAATATATTAAATTAATCAATTAGATTGATTAAATGAATTTTGGATATTAATTTAGTAATTAATAGAATTACTAATTAATAGTTGGAATTTGAAATTGGATTTTAAATTTCAAATCCAAATAATAATAAGATTATTAAATAAGGAAATGGAAGAATAGATTAAAATAATAAAGTCTTGAAAAATGTTTTCAAGAATTATTATTTTATTATTTATCTTTAATATGATTGAAGATTAAATAATAATAAGAATAAATTAATTATGGTGGTTAAGAGTTGTTAACTAATCCACATAATTAATCTTATTTTTATTAATACAATAATAATGATTGATGGTGGTTATAAACCAATCATATTATTAATTAAAAGTCAATATTTGGTATGATTATTTAAATAAAATCTGATTTTATTTAAAATAAAATATATCAAATATTGATTATTTTATGCTAAAATGTTTAGTATAAATAGGTGCAAAATGTTTGCACATTAATTGCTAAGTTTTGAGCAAAATTCTTCCAAGAGAAATAATCATTCAAAGAGTTGAGTGATAATACAAGAAATTGTTCTTGAAAAATTTCCTTATAAATATATATATTCTATACTTCTTGAAAAACCGAGTAGTTTCTACTAGCGAAGGAATTATTGTCGGAACCGGACTTCAAAAGGTGGATACGATTAGAGGGAAGACATTTGGATTCCTAAAGTGAGTAACCACAAGAAGTGATCGTTTCCAAACCGGGAATTGATTTCCTCATACATCGTCGGTTTTGAAGGAGTTCAAGAACAAAGGTAATTTTTATAAATTACATATCAAATCAAAATTAGTAAAAGTTACTAGATTTTAAATGATGCTTATTCGTAATATCGTTATACTTATATACGGAATAAGTATTTATAAGATAAATACTTATAAAAATTTTAAATTCCGCTGTAAACTCTGTTCCGTACAGTATATCGAACCCAACAGAAAGACCCTATTCATAAGGTCCATGAAAACGGCCGGGGCATTGCTGAGTCCGAACGGCATGACTACGAACTCATAGTGGCCATAGCGGGTACGGAAAGCAGTCTTGGAAACATCCGACTCCCGGATCTTCAGCTGATGATAGCAAGAACGCAAATCAATCTTAAAGAAGATGCTGGCTCCTCTCAGCTGGTCGAAAAGGTCCTCAATATGGGGAAGGGGGTACTTGTTCTTGACTGTAAGGGCATTCAACTCCCGGTAGTCAATGCACATGCGCATAGATCCGTCTTTCTTCTTCACGAATAGGACGGGCACACCCCACGGCGAGACACTCGGACAAATGAAACCGAGTTTGAGCAACTCCTGGATCTGGGTCTTGATCTCTTGAAGCTCTTTCGGTGCTATACGATAAGGGGCCTTAGAAACAGGGCCGACTCTGGGGATTAGGTCAATGGAGAACTTCACCTGGTGGTCTGGCGGTCCTCCGGGTAAATCATCAGGAAAGACGTCAAGGTATTCACAAACGATAGATACTCTCTCGGCCACCCGCTCATCAACAATGTCGGATACCATGGAAACAAGATAACCTTGACTGCTACCCTTGGAAAGGCTCTTCCTAGCTTGCATAGAAGATATGACTCGAGGCACAGTCCTCGAACTCACCCCAAAGAACACAACAGGCTGATCGGAAACAGGATAGAGGCTGACTTCGCGCTCCTGGCACCGGATATCGGCTCGGTAACGGGTGAGCCAGTCCATGCCCAAGATCACATCAAAGTCTCGCATTTAAATAACATAGACGTCGGCCTCCAGAATTCGACCACCAATACAGATAGGAAGATTGCGAACCACTGAATCAGAGATAATAATTTTTCACGAGGCTAAACTAACCTCGAGAGGATCACAAGCATGCACGGTGCCAATAGATAAACCCTCCAAGCAACGAGAAGAAATAAAAGAATGGGTAGCACCGGTATCACATAAAGCAAAAACAGGCATATGGGATATCGAAAGCATTCCGGACATGGTACCTGCATTGCGGGTGCCTCATCATGGGTGATGGTATAGACTTGGGCCTGACCCCCAGCCCTCTGCTGGAACGGTGGGGGCTGCTAATGCTGCTGATGAGGTGGTGGTGGGGGAAGCTGCTGCTGCTGAGGGAAGTGCTGCTGCTGCTGCTGAGGGAAGTGCTGCTGCCTCTTGGGCTCCAGACAGACACTGGCATAATGGCCCGGACGGTTACAGTTGAAACAGGTTCGCTGGTCGGCTAAGCACTCGCCACTATTGTACTTGCCACATTTCTTGCAGGTTCGGTTGCCAGAAGAGGGATGATTACACCGGTCGGGACCTCCTCGGTTTCCCTTCCGGTTATCCCGGTGGGAATTTGCCTTCCTCTTGCCCGAACAAGAGCCGGGCGGCACGGATGAGATGGGCTGAGCATCCTGAACAACGGTCTGAGAAGGCTGGGAGGCATGATAATATGAAGGGACTAGGGCTATCGGAATGAGACAGCTCTCTACCTCTTGAGCCCGACTAACAGTATCTGCGAAAGACATCAGTCCGTGACTCCCTACCAGTTCACGGATCCTCTGATTGAGCCCCTTGAGAAACTTGCGGGCCTTCTTAGCATCGGTATTCACTGAGTCTCCCGCAAAAAGGCACATCCGGGTGAAGGTACAGATATATTCATCCACTATGGAGCTGCCCTGCTGCAAGTGGTAGAACTCATGCTCCATCCTATCCCAAAAGCTCTGGGGAAGGAATTTGCCACGCACCATCATCTTCATCTGCTCCCAAGTGAGAGCATGAAGCTCCGCCTCTGGCCTCCGGTCCCAGTGGTCAATCCACCAGTTAGAGGCGTCCTCCTTCATCTGATAAGCTGCTAGGGACACTCGCTTACGGTCAGGGAGGGGAAGCACGGTAAAAATCTTATCCAGCTCTTTCATCCATTTCAGAACCGCTGTGGGGTTCTCAGTCCCCGCGAAAGTTGGTGCATTCATCCTCCGAAACTGGACGATAAGCTGAGTAAGATCCATGGCCGGAGGGGCCTGGTGCTGACGGTGCGGAGAAGGTTGCGGGGATGCCTGACGGTTACTGTTGTTGCGAGTATTCATACTTCTACATTGAATAAGACGAACAAGGTTTAACACAAAAACAAAAATAATCAATACTTATAAAAGTCTAGAGTTCGCCAATAAACACTAGAGTTCGATCAAATCAAGGTGGATGGAACCTAAGCCTCACAAATAACAAGTACCTCACAAGTAGTTTCATTGCTACATGTGTATCATTTATATATCAAGTATTTTCATTAATACTTAAACAAGACATACCTTAAGCAGCGCAGAGTGACGGAGACGAGTGGTTATATTACAAGGTCTAAACACATACTCACATATAAAACCAGTCTACAGAAACGCAGACTGGCTCTGATACCAAACTGTAACACCCCACTTTGATTTTAATGAAATTTTGGACTTTTCAAAAATCAGTACATAATTTTTCGAACTCAATTTCGAAAAACATGGGCGTTATCCAAACATTTAACATCTACCAAGTCATATCTTGTTGTTCACATGGTTTTCATTAACCTATAAAAACTTCAAATCCACATGATTATTAGCTAAACAATATAGCATGCATAATCGAAAACACATGATATTCAATAAATAATTCCAATACGAATATCGAAACAAAGGGTCAGATAATACCAAAAAGGACAAGTTTTGAAAATAGTTCAACACGTCTCAAGAACCACACTTTATTCATAATGGAAGCGAAATCATAAAAACATAAATCATGACCGATCCACTCGTCTTTCCCCCGTCATCCGGCACCTGCTTAACCTGCATCCGTGAAGAGCAGGTGGGAGTGAGCACAAGATGAACGTAGTGCTCACTACTATGCACATAAATAACATGTCAAGATGATATGGTCGCAGCATGAATATAAGATAATCACATTATGTCTCATCTCCTATCAAAATCACAACAACCACATTACTCCTGTGCACATCTATCGCTAGCCGCAGAACAGGGATTCATTACCCGAAGACCGGAGTACATGCCACGCTACAGATACGGCCTTCCATATGGGCTTACGTACCTCGTAAGGGTACGGCCATATCAGGACTTAAGGAGACTTGCCTCACAAGGGCAACCGTATTACATCGGCGGGGACAAACGTACCGACGGCCGTAACAGCTCGCATCGATAGGCTACATATTTCATGTTCATGCATAGATCATACTCACAAGAATAAACACTTATCATTCATGGCATAGACGATTTAAATAAGACCCACCTGGAAATTTCGGTAGAAAATGGCACACAAAAGCACGTACGTAGGATGAGGCTCGACTCCTCAAACACCTACATTTAAGAGAGATAATTTATGAATAATTTATCTCACTCCTCAAATTTAATATAAAACCCATACTTAATAAAAATTAAGACTTAAGGGTTTTAATCGGATTTTTCGTGGACTTGGAACTCTCTCATTTTTTAAATATTATAACTCGAAGAACTAAAATGGAGTCTCGGGACTTAAATAATTTTTCCCAAAATTTTATCATTTTAAAAATATTTTTAAAATTGAAATCGGTACGAAAAAGGGGCTTCCGGAACTCAAAACGGGTCAGAAATTCAAATTGAAAAAAAAAATTACAAGCTGTTGGGCCGCGCTGGGAACCAGTCCACAGACGCAGCATTGGGCCGCGAAGACATTGGGCTTGGATCGCGACTTTGGGCCGCGCCTGGGCGCCAGCTACCAGCCCAAAGGGCGCTGTTACGGGCCAGAGGCGTGGGCTGGGAATTGGGCTACGCGGGCTGTGGCTACAGTGTGAGAAATCGGGCCGCGCGCGGGCCGAAGTTTGGGCTAGAAAGCCCGCGCTGAAGCTGGGACTTATAAAAATATATGTGTATAACAAGGTTTGAACCCCGGAGTCCCGGACCTCATTTAAAGAAATGAGATTGCACAGCCACTGGACCAACACGACTGCTTGCAACATAAAATGAAACTTAATTCGACATGTTTAAATTAACAGCCCACAGATTTGAGGACAACAAGCATTGAGAAGCAGAGGCTGTGACACAAGATCTACAGAATTTAAACTGCGATTTCACGAGAAGCTCGAACATTTACGACCATAATAATTTACCCTGAGTTTTGAAATCTAATAACCACGATTTTTATAAAAATATTTTGGGTTTCGATTCAAAAAAAGAAACGACAATACACGGTTTTAAAAACTAACAAACGGAATAACGACAATTTGAAACTATAATATCGAGACTCCGAAACAACAAAACGGGACTCCGAAATTAACTGAATTCATCACAGCAACAACAAAATAGTCGATTTTACGAAATCGAGAGTTCCAATCATTCCCGAACATCCACGAACATACGAAAAATATAACGATCATACGAATCGAATTCGAAACCCAACGAGACAATTTAACACGAACGAGAATAAACGAACAATATCATTCTGAATAGCAAATAACGAGAGGGTTTCGAAAGGTTACCCGACTTCGGAAACTTACGAGAAGTCAGAAAAACGGACGAACGGCTTAGGGGCTCGAAAATCTGGAAATACTTCGAACAAGGGGACTGAACAGGGTCGACCCGCGAACAGAGAACTCACGACGGACGGACAGCCTCTGAGTGGACGTCAATGAACAGGATTGCTGCGAGATGCTTCGATGATTGAACACGCGCAGGCCGACGGTGGATCTCCGGCGATTATCGGACAGCAGCGGAGGTCCTTGCGGTTGAGGTTGATAGTCGCCGGAAAAGACGATTGTCCTGAGAGGGTGCGATGGTCGCCGAAATTGGGTTGCTCCGAGGGGATGTCAGATTTCGAGCTTCTGCTCGCCGGTTTCAATGGCGAGAGATTTTTTTTTATAACGATTTGAGCAGAGAGAGATAGAGCTTAGGAGCTGAGATGATTGTTTGAATTTTCCAAGAAAATGACTCCTCTGCTGAGATATAAAGGGGCGAGAGAGAGATCGATGGAGAACGCGGTGATTGTGCGAGGAAGAAGTGCAACAGATTTGATCCGCTGAAGACTCGGTCGCAGGGATGAAGGAGAAGGTCGTGATTGAGCTGCTCTTGGGCCACAAATTAAACAACATAATTGGCCCAAGATCAATTTCGGCTAGAGCTTTAACATATGGGAAAAATATTTACAATAGTTTGGGCCAACTAATATAAATACCAAAGGGGCCGAATATATGGGCATCCATTGAGTCGAATTCTCCAACGATTCGACTTACAAATATTCGGGCTCGGCTCGATTGAATGGTTTGGTAAAATAAATTAACTGAAATATATATATATATATATATATATTTATATAATACACACAATAATATTTATAATAATAATAGGCATTTAAAACAATTAGACATTTAGAGACAATAATAATAATAATAATAATAATAATAATAATAATAATAATAATAATAATAATAATAATAATAATAATAATAATAACAATTATGCAATATAAATAACCTCAATTATTCATAATCGAACGGGGCGTTACATGATGTGCCATTTGTGTTTGATAATGCATGCGTTGAGGCTTTTGATAAATTGAAGAATAAGCTTGTGACTGCTCCTATTGTGATTGCACCTGATTGGTCTTTGCCTTTTGAGATTATGTGTGATGCATCGAACCTTGCTGTTGGAGCCTTTTTAGGACAACTAGTTGATAAATTGCTTCGTGTAATTTATTAGGCTAGTTTGACCTTCAATGGTGCCCAATTAAACTATACGACCACTGAAAAAGAACTCTTACCCGTTGTATTTTCTCTTGAGAAGTATAGAACTTACATTTTGGGGTCTAAAGTAATTGTACATTCTGATCATGCGGCTCTTAGGTATCTTTTGAGTAAAACTCAATTGAAACCTAGACTTAATCGGTGGATTTTGCTTTTGCAAGAGTTTGATGTGGAGATTAGAGATAGAAAAGGGTTTGAAAATGTTGTAGCTGATCACTTGTCTCGCATTGTTTCCTCTGACCCTTCACTTTCATTTAATGAGAATGTAGGCATAAATGATGATTTTCTATATGAGCATGCGAGTAAAGTGAGTAGTGTTCCTTGGTATGCAGACATAGTGAATTATTTGTCAGATGGTGTCTTGTTGGCTAACCTCTCTTCCCAAGAGAGAAAACGTTTTGTGTTGATGTGCAGGAGCTATTTTTGGGATGATCCATTCTTTTTTAAGATGGGAAAGGACGATATCCTTTGGAGGTGTGTAACCGAAGAAGAGCAACCGGATGTCCTAGCCTTTTGTCATGAGCTTCAATGTGGAGGACACTTTGGGGGTCGAAAGACCACTTTCAAAGTCCTCCAATCAGGTTTATTTTGGCCAACTGTTTTTAATGATGCTTATAACTTTTGCCAATCTTGTGACCGCTGTCAAAGAATTGGGAATATTGGCCCAAGAAATGAGATGCCACTTGTGAGCAATTTACAAGTTGAATTTTTTTATGTATGGGGCACTGATTTCATGGGACCGATTCCTAAATCTTGTGGCTTTGAGTATATCCTTCTTGTTGTAGATTACGTGTCCAAGTGGGTCGAAGCTATCCCCACACGGACATTTGATGCTAATGTGGTTATCAAGCTTTTGCAGACTAATATTTTGAGCGGGTTTTGTTTCCCACGGACCATTATAAGTGATGGGGGCAAGCATTTTTGCAACCGGCTCATCGAAAAGCTAATGAAGAAGTACGGAATTTCACATAAGGTAGCCACCTCTTACCACCCACAGACCTCGGGGCAAGCTGAGACGAGCAACAAACAAATCAAGACCATTCTTGAGAAGACGGTGAATTCGTCTCGAAAAGATTGGTTGAGCCGGCTCGATGATGCACTCTGGGCTTAAAGGACAACGTACAAGGGAGTATTGAGAATGAGCCCGTTCCGGCTCATCTACGGGAAATCATGCCATTTGCCGGTTGAGATCGAACACAAAGCATTTTGGGCTATTAAGAAGATAAATTTTGATCTTGATGCCACCGGGCGAGAGAGGATGCTACAACTCTCGGAGCTAGAAGAGTGGAGAAACGAAGCCTACGAGAACTCCAAAATCTACAAGGAGAAGACAAAAAGGCTTCATGATGCCATGCTTGTTCGAAAGAACCTCAAGCCTGGAATGAAGGTACTTCTCTTCAATTCTCGCCTTCGTCTTTTTCCAGGAAAGCTCAAATCCCATTGGAGTGCGCCATATATCGTTGATGAAGCGTTGTCATTTGGAGTTGTTCGGTTGCGTAATCCGGCGAACAACGATTTATTCTTGGTTAACGGGCAGAGAGTGAAACCATATTTTGATGACGAGTTCAGAAAGCGGCATGTCGAGACCGTCAGTGTCGGCGACCCAGTTTACACGTGATCAAGGGATTATGCTGAGCTCCCAGCGTTAAACCGAGTATCCTTTGTGTTACACCCCGCTTTCTTATTAAAATCAGAGTAAAATTTTCGCAAAATCTTATCTAAAAAATACTTATTAGTTGTAAATCGTGATTCGGGATGCTACTGAGAAACCTTTCTTTTCCGAAAATCTGTTATCTTTGTTGAATCAAAACTGTTAAAGAAAACGGATTATCTTTAATCAAACAAGCATGTAAAACTGTACAAAATCCGACTACAAAATCAGATCAAAACCTGAAAATCAACACACGAGTTTGAAAAGCTGAAACTGTCAGCGGAAGTAAAATCGTGTCAAAATAAATATATACACGTCAAAAGTCTGCAAAATACTATGTACACAAACCCACGACCACCAGCTCTGCTCACTCCTCAGGATCGACTGTGTGACCTGAAAAAGAATAATATAGTGGGGGCATGAGCACTAAAAGCTACTTTGCTCCGCAGAAACTCATGCTGAAGTAAAACAGTAATAATAATTGCATTATCATGATTGATAGCACATATGTAATATGGTCTGGTCTGTACTGAATCTGATTGATCGGTAGTATATAAATTACTCCTGGATCAGATACTGTATTTGTCGGTTATGCCGAACCCATATGCATACCCTAGTGGGCAGATTAGGCCACTAGAACTCGGAATGGAATTACGCACCTGAACTGGCCACTATTCTAAGCGAAACTTGTACATATATACCTCAAACGTGATAGCTGTAGTTATAACCAATGTAATACTTAGTTTGAGTCCCCAACTGAATTGCTAGTCTGAAACTGTAAGTGCTGCTGCTGATCAAACTGTAAAAATATATAAATAAACAAACACTAAGTACTATGCTCAGACTGACTGAAAACAACTACTAAGATGCTCGACTCGATCTAAATATTTAAATGGAATAATTTCGGGGTCTAACTTGACTGACAAGAAAAAGTGGACTAAACTGGTACTGGTATACTGAACTGACTGGACTGAAAATTAAACTGAAATACTGAACTGAACTCGGATCAGGTCACTGAGTCCTGAACTGCTCAAGTAACCGGTCTGAACCGGCCGGACCGCCGGCTCGCTGCGGTTGGGCAGTCGGCCGCTGGCTGGCCACTGGCACGGTCGTGCACGCGCACTAGGCGCGACTGGGCACTGCTGGA
>CACSLK010027831.1:18970849-18986885 GCA_902706635.1 Striga hermonthica
CAGACTAGGGCCACTAGAACCCAGAATGGACCGGCGACCATTCCGAGCGGATACATGACATGAAATACATACCTCAAACATGGTACCGTAATTATAATCAATGTAGTACTAAGTCTGAGTCCCCACCTGAATTGTTGATCTGAAAATGTAAGTGCTGATATCTGTATCCTGCTCAAACTGAAAATAATATAAACAATTACTAAATACTATGCTCAGACTGATAAAATAACTGTTTAAATATGATAAGATACTCTACTGGACTTTACATGATATTTGGACTTAACCGGTATAACTGAAACTGTATAAACTCGAAACTGAACTGACATGAATTTACTGAACTGGACTGGACTCGGAATTAACTAAAAATGGGACTTAAACATGAACCGGAATTTAAAATATTAAAATATAGGAAAAACCGGCCCAACCGATCTGAACCAGTCCGAACTGGTCTGGCCGAACTGCCGGTCTGCTGTGATCGGACGGTCGGACGTTGGCTCGGCCGACGGACCTGCCAAGGTTGCAGGCGCGGCCGCTGCCTGGCTGGCCGTGGGCATTGGCTTGACTTGGACATGGCATGGCTACTGCACTGCCGGGCACTGGCACGCGGGCTACGCGTGTTAAGGTGACTGGGCGCTCGGCGGTGCTGTCGGGCACTGGCCGAGGCCTGCTGATCATGCACTAGGCGAGGACATGGGCGTTTATGCACGCTGGCGGCCATTGGGCATGGCCTGCGTGACGGACATGCAACTGGTGCATCGCACACGATGCTGGGCACTGGCGTGCGTGTCGCGTGCACTGAACATGGCCATCGGGTGCTTGCTGTGCACAACCGACAGTCACTGGACACTTGGCTTAGTGACTAGCGTTGCCGAGCGCTACGGGCGCTGGCCTAACGCTACCGTGCGTCGCAACAGGCGACTGGATACATGATTATGCGCACTGGTGTGTGCAATGTCTTGCTGGCATGCACTTGGCACGACCACTGACGACGGAGTGCAGGCAGATGCTATGTGACATAACGGTAACCCCCAACTGTTTGGTGTAATTTGACATAACGGTAACCCCCAACTCCGGAGGTATTCTGTAATTAAACTCGGTAATGGGAACCTCAATCCCGACCCCAAGCTCTCCGCAAATACGCCAACAAAACCCATAGGAGGACTGGTTATTCTCTCCCCGGGATAAGGAGCAAAAATTTTCACCGAGGGTGGAATCCGAACTTGCTCTCGAAGCATCACCACATCGGCGTCGGTCAAAATACTTGGCTCGCCCTCAAAATCGACTGCGGGATCAGGCCATTTTCTCAGTGGCCTCCTCCAGTGAGGTTCCTCAACTTCAGCCGCATTTTCTTCCACCACACAGTCGTCGTCCTCATCGTTTGGCTTGATATCTAAGTGCCTCACCAACATCAGATCCCACCGATGATACTCGAAGGCTAATTCAACCAACTACGAGTCATGGTACACCTCTAGCGGAACTGAATCCGTACTGGAAGAACTCGTCGCCGCCTTACCCTTTCCCTTTGACGCCATCGAATAGAAAGAAAAATAAAGTACAATGAAAAAGCAAAAATCGACAATAAAGCTTACCGAGAAATGAATGAGCAGACACTCGCGCACCAAAAACAAATCTCAAATTTGCAGAAGAATTTCGATAACAGTACGCAAGAATTTGAAGATGAATGCAAAAGTGAAGAAAGTCCAATTACAAATTGCGAAGCCCTATTTATAATCTCTGATTTCTGACCGTTGGAGACCTTAATTAGGGGCGCGTGCAACCGACGGACCCCTAATTCCAAGCAGCGCCATCCCTTCAGCTGACAAAGGCCTACTGTACACGTGGCACCCTATTAAAAACGACCATTATTTCATTCAAGACCATCACGGCGTGACCCTTCACACTGAGCATTAAATCGCCGACCGTTATGTCTTTTTAGATTCTTCTCTTTACTGTCCAGATTTATAGCAGATTTTCGCCAAGTGTTCTCACCTCGGAAACCAGCTCTCATTTTGGAGCGTACAATCCATTTCGGTCACCTCGCACATATCGGAATGTCGAGGACAAGCATTTCCAGCCTCCCGTTTCCTACCGATTCGAAGCCTCTAGTTGTTTTGCAATACCGACGACCACCACTCCGTATGCCCGCCGATATTGGGGGCCTCTCTGTTATCATTCGACTCGGTAATTCACTGTTAAGGGCCTCAAACAGTGTCTCAAGCAACTTAACACTTACACCGACATGGTCCGAAGTCACCCCGATTCACATGACAAACCGGTATAGTCATAAAAAACCGAAGTGATCACTACTAGCCGAGGTCACCTCAACCGAAATCAACATGAACCGAGGTCGTCACCTCCTAAGCAGGTGACAAGGCGCCTACACGCCATTCTCACAAACTACGAGATCCGTTGTGACCCACTGGTCCTGTCGCCCACCAAAAAGTAGCTTTATAGAAAAAGCAATGCACGAAACCCGATATGTATCTCAAAAAGTTGCTATAAATAGCGAGCTCATAATATTTGTACGGGATTCGACCCCTGAACTTTTTACAATGAAACACGAAATAGCTTACAGAAGCTTTTCACCTCGGTTCACCTCGGACCGGGGCCATTGTTAAGTATTCCATACATATTTTACGTTCAAATCACTGAGAATCAAGTAAATCTATTATCAGATCGTTGTTAACAATCACATAACAACAATGTTCTTGCTTTTTTATATCGTTAAATATATTAATATATTAAAGAAGATTTTACATGGACCGTCTCACGGCATACAAAAGCAAGGTGGAGAACCGCAATCCGATCCTGCACTCGCTAGTCAAAATAAAATAAAGAGAGGCGAATCACACGTCGGTTGCTCAACTCAAACCAAATTGAGATAAAAAATCAAGAATAGCGGCTTATTGATGGACTCGCGGGCTACATGGACTTCGCGAGCGAGGGTGGAAGATTCTGCGGGCAGGAGGGCTCTGCTGGGACTCGCGACATATGGGGTCTTCGCGGGCTCGGTAGATAAGATTCGCAGGCAAATGGGATTGACAGGGACTCGCGGACTCCCGTGGTGGCATCAATTCGCGGGCGCAGGATGATATTCGCTGGGGCAAAACGTAGCCTCTAGTTAGTCCTCACTCGCAAAATGTGGACTCGCGCGGTAGCAGCTGTTTGCGGGCACAATTTTTTCTCTCTATCTGGCCGTGTCTGCTCGTGAATTGGAGTACCCCATGAAAGAGGATCCGTGCGCGCGAATTTTGGAGCCTGGTAGCTAGCTCACTAAATGGCCTCCCACGAAATGTGTTTCCGAGGCCGTGAAAAGCTGATTTTCCATTCCAAGTTAACAAATTACCTAATGTGTTCGTCCAACTCAACTCTGATAATCGAGCATCTAAAATGTCTCTCAAAGTCAAAAGCATTTCCTTTCAAGTTCAACAAGAACATTAGGATAAGTCGCAAAAATGGTGCGATAAACATGAGTTTTTACATTGCGGATTATAAGACTCGGAGCTAGGTATTCATTTTCAAAAACCAACCGATTCCTAGAATTCCAAATGAAGTACACGGTAACCACGAGCGCCACTTTCTTCAATTTGGTCTGCCAACCACTCCCTCTCGCCTCCTTCTTGATCCATTTGAGGGCACCTTTGAATGTGGACGGCCTATGTCGGAGGCTAATCCAAGTGCGAATCTCTCCCCAAATCTCAGAGCTAAAGGTACATTCAAAGAATAAGTGGCTCGAGGATTCATTCACAATTCCACATAGGGGACATATCGAGTCTTCCTCTAGAAATCGAGTTAATTTCTTGTCTGGAGGCGATTAGGGGACATAAGTGCGCTCTATGTGCTTGCTTGCTTTGTGGGCTTGTAGTTTCCTTGAGTTTGCGATTGCTCCACTGTTACCACAGTACACGGTGATACCACGTGGCAAACTCGGAATCACCTCTAAGTCCACTAAGAAGTTTCTGAGCCAAATTGCCTCTTTCGCTGCCTCAGAGGCTGCTATGTACTCGGCTTCCATGGTGGAGTCTGCCACGCATTTCGGCTTAGCACTCCTCCATGAAATGGCTCCACCTCCCAAGGTAAACACATAACCAGAGGTTTACTTACTCTCGTCCCTATCTGACTGGAAATCAGAATCACTGTAATCCAAAGGTAACAAGCTATCTGCACGGTAAACTAACATGTACTCCTTAGTCCATTTTAGGTACTTGAGTATATTCTTCACCGCAGACCAATGTCCCGTCCCAGATTACTTTGATTTCTAGCTACTAAGCCAATTGTAGCGCCCCTTTTATTTATTATAATTTTTTGAATGTTATTTTATTATTTATTTACTTATTATGGATTATTTGCCTTTGCGTAATTTGTTTGTCGGTAATGATATTAATTGCTCGTCCCTTTTATTTGTTTATTTATTCAAATACTATGTGACATTATAATTATCTACGTGAATGTGTTTATTTATCTTTTATATGTATTAGAATTATTAGGATTTATTTTGTTTGAATTTAAATTATTTTGGCGATTTTCGGTTTAATCGCATAAACCGAACTTTTATCCGTTTTAATTCGTTTTCGAGCCGTTTCAATCAAACCTCAAACACTATTATTTCGATCCTTTGGTTTTCCATTTCAGTCCAATTGGACACACAAAATGCCCGGGTCCTAATGCTTAGAGGGTCTATTCATGCCTTTAGCATTTTTTTTACACCAATTATATGTTGGAATTCAAATAGTTGAGGTGCACTTAAGGAAAGTTGGACCAAATCAATTAGCCTCATTTTCTCTCCCTTCTAACCGTGCCTATGAAGGGCCTTAATTGTGCCTTTATTTGGTAATTAATATTCTCTCCTTAAAGCCACGTTATGTGGGAATTCTTTTCCTCATTTTTCTCAAGCATTCTACACGGCCCCTCATTTCTTCTTTACAAGTTTGAAGTCCCTTTTCCCCAATCACTCTTTTCTCCCTCTCTGGTTCTAGAAAACGGAAGCAAAGACTTTGGAGAAAATTCAAAACTCCATCGCCCTAGCTCTCTTCATTCTACTAGCGAGCCATTGCAGACCACGTTTTTCCCCCCTTCCTAGGCCACCGTTGACGTCCATGGCCAGCCCGCAACCCACGTTTCTGTCCGAAGTCGAGCCATGTACAACCGCATAGGCAGCCCGATAGTTGTCGAGACCCCGCAACAACGTCTCGTTTGCCATCAAGCTTTCGTTTTCGTTCGTCTCGTTCGTTTTCCAACCAAGCTCGTAGATTTCTGAAGGAAGGTAAATTGACCGAACCTCCTCGTTAATCTTACGTGTATTGAATTCGCTCAGTTATTTTCCGTCATCATTGAATCAATACCCGTCGTTGAAGTCAGGATTATTTTTCGGTTTGTTTATTTGTTCTTTTGGTGTTTCGTGAATTTTTTTCGTGGAAATTCGGACTATCGTTCATTGTAAATTGTTCGAATTGGATACTCAGTTTTATTTTCCGATCAGTCTTCTTGTTGGTTGTTCACTGATTCTTGCAGTAACTTTTGTTGGGATTTCATATGAATATTAATTTGATCCGTCTGTTATGAAAGGGAAAGATATAAAAAGTTAGTTGATGTTGTTCAAAAGCTGCAATTTTTATGTGTTTGTTGAAAGATAGAGACCGAGATTATGGTCCATGAATGTTATACTTTGGTAGAATTGAAATGATCTTAGTGTTGCAATGGTGTTTAGCATTTTCTGGTTTTAATTGTTTCATGTTTTTGGATTCAAATTAATTTAGAAATAGCATCAATAACTAGTAGTGTAAGCGTGGGTCATTCAGAAATTGGTAAAGGGATTTAAAATTTAATATTTTGATTCTATATATTCTTTTTTTCGTTATTTTCCAGAATTTGATTTGATTTTTTTCTAGGTTTGCTCTGTTGGGTTTTGTGAATTAAATTTTAGGCTTTATTTGTGATGTTATTTGCTTGAATTGAGCTATGGTAAGAATTGAATGATCAAAGTGTATGGCCGTATGGGTCAGATATGGAATAATATTATATGTGAGAAAACCAAAGCCTATAGATTTTATACTGCTTTGCTTCTGAATCATCATTAGTGCCGATTTAAATGATTTGATATGAATAAATATGCTTATGAGGCTAATGTCATGATGTAGGAGTATTGATTCTCAATAATAATAATAATAATAATAATAATAATAAAATCAAAGTAGTGAGATAGAATATTGATATATTATCTCACTTAAATGTAAGTGTGTGAGGATTCGAGCCCTCGACCTACGTTCTTCTTCTTGTGTGCTTTGCCTACCTCATCTACCAGGTGGGTGTTGATAAACCTTACCATATATGTTAATTTCTATAAATGTTTGGCTTGATAATCAATGTATGCGTGTGAACCGATAGTCTATGAGGCCTACCTTTAGCCTTTAGAGAGCTGACTCTGCGATGGTGTATCGACGGTTTGCTAATGTCTTTGTTGTATCAACAGTTGCTGTAATACCCTGTTTAATTATGGATTATTTGAGGATAATTATTTTATTTTGATTAATTATTACTATTATTATTATTGCATAATTGTTTGACATTACTTGTCTAATTGCCTAATATTATAATTAAATAAAAATGTGTATTATATATATATATATATCCGTTTGTTTATGAATTTTTCGTATTATTTTTATTTATTGGTATTATTATCATTATTTGAATTTATTGTCTATATTGTATTACTGCTCGACATCCTTCCGTTTAAACTTATTATTATTTAATTAGATGTAATATAATTAATATATTAAGTCGTATTATTCGATTTATTTCGTCGTCAATCGAATCGATCGGGAATCCTTGTTATCGCGTATATTTATTTTTGACCCGATTTATGGAAAGTATTTTCGGTCCATTCGGATAATTAAACTCTGGCCCAGTTGTGTACTTCCAGCTTCTTTTTAAATTGTTCTCAGCCCAATGTTATTTGGTCCATAGGCCCAATTTCTTCTTGTTCTTTCTTGCCTTGGCCCAATGTGGAGAATTAATTTGCATCACGTGCAAATGAACAGATTTTTCCTTCACCTTCTCCCAGCGACCGGTTCTTTCTCCACGTGAAATTTGTTGCGATTGTTTGGTACATGAAATCAGAGGAGAAACCACATCAATTCATCACCATCATCAATCTCTCGTCTCTCCCTCTCGGTTTCCAAAAAAAAAAATAAAAGAATCGAGAAAACAGAGCATAGAAAGAGAAGGAAACCTGCTAAAGTTCGATCATCATCCCCAAACCATCATCATCGTCCCGCGCTGCTGCTCCATCGTGCCGGCCGTCAGCCATCACCGCCGAGCAGCGAGCTGTCCATCAGACTCGGCAAGGAACCTGCTAGTGTTTGCGTGATCGTCACCCGTCAACCCCGCTACTGTTCGCCGTCGCGCAAGGAGGGAAGACTGCCAGCAGACCCACTTCCCGTCGTCGGACCACCGTTCTTAGCCGTCGGGTCCCGTCGCGTCCCGTCGGGGTGTCGAGCGTAGCCGTTGAGTCCCGTCGTGTTCCGTCGGGGGGCCGAACAAAGCCGGCGAGTTCCGGCGTATAATTTTCTTTTCATCGCGAGTTCCAGTAGCAGGCAATTTTTCTCCACCGCGGGACTCCTTCCGGCGAGAAACAGGTCCCATTGGTTCGACTGTCGTGCCTGATCCTCGTCAGGCCCTTTCGGCGTTGTTCCAGCAAGTTCACGGCGAGCCCTCGTCCCCTCCGTCATCGGACGTTCCCCACGACCATCATCATCAACCAGGCCCTCATTTTCCGGCTGCTGCCCGTCGTCCCTATCGTGTGTTCAGGTCCCGGTGAGCTTCTTCCATTGCCATCGCTATTCATGCAATCCCGAGCATGTCATCATCGCCGGCGACGAGTTCCAGCCCCGGTTGTGAACCCTCGAACGTCGTCCTTGTTCGAGTGCTGCTGTCCGTGATTACTGAGCGTTGTCGCAGGTCCCGGGCCCTTGCTGTTCGTGCCGTTGCAGCCCCTTTGTTCCGGCAAGACGCGTGAAGCCGTCGAGCCTCTCGGTCCCGTCGTTCCGTCATCCCCGTTCGTGTCCTACGTCCCGTTCCTTCGAGTTTTTCCCGAGAACGGTACCTAGTCGGACCCCGTCTCGTTTTGATTTCGTCATTTGTGATATTGTGTTACATTGCTTGCTAAGTTACTGATCGTGAGAATTACGAGTTAATTACGTGCCTTGGATATGTGTTTGTATGAATTTTGATAAGTTTTATATGCGGTTTGGATATCAAAGTGATTTCTGTCACTTTGATTTATTATCGAACTGAGTTTTGAGTGGCATTTTTCGTGAAAATCCTCGAGTTATAGGTACTTGGAGTTGTCCTTGATTTATTGGTTTTGGTTTGAGGTCGTTTCGATACGTATATCATGAGTTATGAATTTTCTAAACCGAGCATGTTGCTAAATTGTAATTGATTCATGATAAATCGTGTGATTGTCCGAATACCGTGAAATTTTATATGTGATGTCCTGCGATGATTTTGTATGTCGTGTAAAATTTTCAATTCAAAACTCCATCTGTAGCTATTTTAATTAATTAAATTGATTTTTGGTCAGAATATTATAAAATTCATTAAAAATCGTACAGTTGGAGTTTTGAGCTGAAACTTTGAGGAGTATGTTATTTTGTGTTATTCTGTGTTGTGTCAAAATTTTAAATTAAAATTTAAAGTGTGGATACATGAACTGTTAACGTCAGATTTTGACACAATTTTGATTTAATTATTTAAAAATGCTCCCGGATGAATTAAGGGCTGAAACTTGGTGAATCTATGTGTTTTTGTATGCTCTTTGATGTGGTAAAGTTTCTGGTTGATTGGCTGAGCCTAACTCCCGTTGTTAAATTTTGTTCATTTTAGAGTTTAAACGCTCGGTAATCCATTGTTTAGGTTCGGGTAGAATTTTGTTGATGTTGGCATGACTTATATGAATTACATGAAGTGTACGAGTTGTGTTCAGGTCTAGAAGTAACTCCATAGTACTTAAATCGGTCAAGGATTCCACGAGTCACTTAGTCGATATGATTTCGGCTAAGTATATGTGCTTTGTGTGTTGTCTTGTAGTGGATAGTCAGTTGATATAGACTATTATAATTATTGTAGGTTCATCGAGCTGAAGTTTTACCATTATTCCTTCAACCCTGAGTTTGGCTATATCTCGGTATCTAGGTGGGTTCTAATCTAAAATTGTCTATGCCATAAGTGTTGTTTAATGTTTAGTTGGTATGACCAATGTATGAATGTGAACCATGTGGCCTATCGATGTGAGTTGTTACGGCCGTCGGTACGGTTGTCCCCGTCGAGTTACGGTACGGTTGCCCTTGCGAGGCAAGTCTCCTTAAGACCTAATGAAAGGCCGTCTCTGTTATAGTGGCACGCACTCCCGTCGTTAGGGTTTATGCATCCCCTTTCCGCGGCTAATGATAGATGTGCACATGAGTGAGTTATTGTTGTGATTGCTAGGAGATGAGACATGATGATGATTGATTTATATTCATGTTGCGACCATACCATCTTTACATGTTATTATGTGCATAGTAGTGAGCACTACTTTATCATTTGTGCTCATTCCCACCTGCTCTTCACGGATGCAGGTTAAGCAGTGGCCGGGTAACGGGACAAAGGACGAGTGGTGGTCTATTATTTGTTTTATTTTGTTTTCGCTTTAAAAATATGGTCGTTATGAACCTTTCTATGTTTTGGACATGTAAAAACTTTTTTCGAACTATGTTTTGATGTTTGAAAATATTTTGGAAAACCTTTTATGAACCTTGAATAATCATGATGTTTGATTTATGAAGTTTCAATTGTTCATATGGGATATTATGTTGAGGTGTGAATCAGGTTAATGAAAATTTTGTGAAAAATCGGGTTTATGAATCCCCGTGAGTCCAGATAAGACTTGAACTAAGTAAATTGTGTTGGTTAATGCCCTTGATTTCGAAAATGAATTCGAAAAATTTGTTATGATTTTTAGAAAGTCCGGATTTTCTTTAAAATCAAAGTGGGGTGTTGCAGTTTGGTATCAGAGCCAGTCTGCGTTTCTGTAGACTGGTTCATATGTGAGTATGTGTTTAGACCTTGTAATATGACCACTCATCTCCGTCACTCCGCGCTGCTTAAGGTATGTTTTATATAAGTATCAATGAAAATACTTATAATGTGAATTGTGATTTTTCATGAGTAGCAATGAAAGTACTTGTGATATTTTACATGAGTAGCAATGAAACTACTTATGAGGTTTTGCATGAGTAGTAATGAGACTACTCATGAAGTGATATATATTTTATTTCGGGGCTTAGGAAATCTATCCACCTTAGGTTATGTTAACTCTAGTGTTTGACATTGAACTCTAGTGATATAGAGTTAAGTTCGAACTCTAGAGGTTCCTAGTTGTGAGTTTCAGTATATTATTATTGAGATAAGTGTTGCTTATAACATTTTCTCGCTATAAGATTCGTTCAGTGTCCTTAGAGTAGGACCATTCGTGACCCATCTCAAAAGAGAAAAGTTAAGTACCGAGTGAACCTCTAGTGTATGAGATCACTCGGGAAATTAGGACCTCAGTCGTCGAGGACCGGGAGTGTCGTTTAGATGCCGCATATTGGTTAGTAATCGAACCCCATAGTTTAGGAGAATCTAACGCGTATCACCGTCGTAACACTTGAGAGTGGCTAAGCTTCGAGAGGGACGAGGGTTGATAATTCTCGTACGTTAGATTGAGGGTATGTCCTGAAGACTGATGCATGGATGAAAGATGACGACGTCGTCCATAGGACGAGTGGATTGCTCCAACATCGCGTGAATATCCTATGCTTTGGCTGCGAGGCACACACTTGTAAAAGGTATGAATTTAAGCCTTATGTTGTGGCTCTATATGACTTGAAATGTTAAAATTGATGTTATAAAAAGCATGCTTATATAATTGAACTTGACGATTATTGCAGACTTGGATTCTTTAAAACGTGTTATGCGGTGATCTTATGAGTTTATGTGAATTTGTGTTAAAAATCATGTTAGGACTGACCTCCCTATATCTTATATGTGCGTATTTGAGATATATGTTGTGATTATAGGTGACTTGTTGATACTCGGTTCATGAGTGTATGATTTGGGTCGACATTTAATTCAAAACTCCATGTTTTAGCTTCTGGTTGTGCTCAATTTTTCGTAACCAAAAGGCTGTTTCTTGGATAGGTGTTCATCATGATAATTGTAGTATTTTGAGATTAGGGTACAGTCAGAGTTAGAATTTTGAAATTTGGAGTTGAATTGAATCTATTATGAATTTTTTAAGTTGTAACTGCGAGCAGTTTTTGAAATTCCGGGCAGAATTGTGAATCATGATGTTGGGCTGTTTTTGACAATGTTAATGTGAGTATGTGAAAATATGATAAACATGAAACTTGTAGTACATGTTATAAGCTTTCTCTGGAAGTTAAAATCTTGCAATTTGGTGTTTTATTTGATTTTATATAATTTTTTCAAAGTTAGAGTTATGCCCAGAATTTTTAAAATAGTGGTTGTGTTTACGATTGAAATGTATGCTTTGAAATGAGGCCCTTAACGTGATTATTTGTAAAGATGCCCTTCGTGGAACTTGTAGCAATTCAAGTGTAGTTTCTGTGGGTTTTGAGTTTGCATGATTCGGAGTTTTGTGGCATGAGATATTCTTGTTTTAATGACCTTATATGTTTCTGTGATCTAAATAAATATTGTAGATGCATGCCTTAGGCTTAACTTGAGTCTTGAATCGTGTTAATTGGGTGCCTGTAGCTTATAAAATTCTCAATTTTCTAAAATCCTGTAAGTTGACTATTTTCTGCTTTAAATTGCGATCATGATTTAAATGTTGCTGAAAAATATGTGATTAAACGACCTTGTATGCTTGTGCGATTTAAATGAGAATTATAGCCGCATGTCTTAGGATTTATATTTATCTGAGACTATGTGGTTCAGTTATATCGCATGAATTGTTTTCGAAAATAAGTGTTACCTTCGATATGCATGCTTATGTGCCTTATGTGAATTAATTTGATCGTTGTTATATCAATGTTGACTGGTATCACGTACGAGAGAAGCTTTACGCTAATATCTCGAAGCGTGGAGAACTATAGGCGGTATGTGAGGTTGAACTCGTTTAGGACGTCCGACACGATTAGCTACCTGAGTAAAAGCTGTCGTGACGGCCGACATTGTTAGTCGGAAGAGTCAAACGAGCTAACCATGTTGTTGTTCGACATTGACCGCCGAGTTAGAATTTTTCCTGGCAGTGATGCCAATGTTCGATCCCTTTTGGAGAAATTGTTGTTGTCAAACCCTTTGTCCTGTCGGAGTGCTTAAGAAGTTGTGAAATTCGGAAATTGAAATTTCTGGTATGTGCCTCGAACCAAGTGCCGAACTTGACTGGGTGTAGCCACGCAAAGTGGTGGCCAAGCCCGCACGCCCGTGCTGAGAGACGTGAGGCCAACTGCAGTGGTCGATCGTTGACTCGCACGAGAGCTGCCGCCGCCATCACCGAACGCCAAACTCCTCAGGTCAGTGTGTACGGCCAAACCTTGACCTTGTAGATGGTATCCGAGTGGGTACATGCACGCGTCCCAACGCCCTGCATATGCAGCGCTAGCGTGTGTATCACCTCTCGGGTGACAGTGCATTAAACCCAGTCCGACCTTGTCCTTTTAAGGGTCTTTGAACCAGATTTTTTGGCCAAAGTGTATGTTGATCTTTCGAGTCGTTGTGTGAATTCTCTAATCAACAATCCCCGGTGTATGAGGTTTGTCGATTAGTTTCCCATACCACATACGAGATTATCTCGAGATGGCGAGATAGTAGTTTTCGTAGTAATGTGGGGCATAGCCGTGAGTCTCAACTGGAGACCGACTCCGTGGGAGGAAATCGTTATCGCGTATCTTGTCTTTACTCCCGAAGCCACATATGAGGTGCTACTCATGTCGGCAATGGGTGAGGCCTTGTCATCGGTATCAAACAGAATCATGTGTTCTGAATGTACCAGGTTTGAGTATAAGTGATGATAGTCTGTCCTATCATGATGTCTCGACCAAGTCAATAGCTTAGTTTGATGGTTGACTCCACCACCGGGACTTGCGAGGATGCATGACACGTCCTAGCCTCGTGATGGAGGGAATGTGTGCATGATCTCGAGGTATATGTGAATTGTGACGAGCTGCGTGATAGGCAAAACCCTACTTGTGGAGGTACCGGTGACCTGTTGGGACCGAGGGACCATCAGGGAAAGACCGGGAGGGGTACTCGTCAAAGTCCAATGGTTGTAGTCAAGTTGAGGGCGAGACGACATGGCAAAGGGAGGCCGAGGTTCGGAGGGAGTACCCGACCCTCATATTTTGATGCTCCCTTTTGTACTCTTTTACCTTCTAGTGGTTTATTTTCGAATTCTGAGGACGGAATTCTTTGTAAGGTGGATAGACTGTAATACCCCGTTTGATTATGGATTATTTGAGGATAATTATTTTATTTTGATTAATTATTACTATTATTATTATTGCATAATTGTTTGACATTACTTGTCTAATTGCCTGATATTATAATTAAATAAAAATGTGTATTATATATATATATCCGTTTATTTATGAATTTTTCGTATTATTTTCATTTATTGGTATTATTATCATTATTTAAATTAATTGTCTATATTGTATTATTGCTCGACATCCTTCCGTTTAGACTTATTATTATTTAATTAGATGTAATATAATTAATATATTAAGTCGTATTATTCGATTTATTTCGTCGTCAATCGAATCGATCGGGAATCCTTGTTATAGCGTATATTTATTTTTGACCCGATTTATCGAAAGTATTTTCGGTCCATTCGGATAATTAAACTCTGGCCCTGTTGTGTACTTCCAGCTTCTTTTTAAATTGTTCCCAGCCCAATGTTATTTGCTCCATAGGCCCAATTTCTTCTTGTTCTTTCTTGTCTTGGCCCAATGTGGAGAATTAATTTGCATCACGTGCAAATGAACAAATTTTTCCTTCACCTTCTCCCAGCGACCGGTTCTTTCTCCACGTGAAATTTGTTGCGATTTTTTGGTACATGAAATCAGAGGAGAAACCACATCAATTCATCACCATCATCAATCTCTTGCCTCTTCCTCTCGGTTTCCAAAAAAAAAAAAGAAGGGGAGACTGTTAGTGTTTGCGTGATCGTCACCCGTCAACCCCGCTACTATTCGCCGTCGCGCAAGGAGGGGAGACTGCCAGCAGACCCACTTCCCGTCGTCGGACCACCGTTCTTAGCCGTCGGGTCCCGTCGCTTTCCGTCGGGGTGTCGAGCTTAGCCGTTGAGTCCCGTCATGTTCCGTCGGAGGGCCGAACAAAGCCGGCGAGTTCCGGCGTATAATTTTCTTTTCATCGCGAGTTCCAGTAGCAGGCGATTTTTCTCCAACGCGTGACTCCTTCCGGTGAGAAACAGGTCCCATTGGTTCGACTGTCGTGCCTGAGTCCTCGTCAGGCCCTTTCGGCGTTGTTCCAGCAAGTTCACGGCGAGCCCTCTTCCCCTCTGTCATCGGACGTTCCCCACGGCCATCATCATCAACTAGGCCCTTATTTTCCGGCTGTTGCCCGTCGTCCCTGTCGTGTGTTTAGGTCCCGGTGAGCTTCTTCCATTGTCGTCGCTGTTCATGCAATCCCGAGCATGTCATCATCGCCGGCGATGAGTTCCAGCCCCGGTTGTGAACCCTCGAACGGCGTCCTTGTTCGAGTGCTGCTGTCCGTGATTACTGAGCATTGTCGCAGGTCCCGGGTCCCTTGCTGTTCGTGCCGCTGCAGCACCTTTGTTCCGGCAAGACGCGTGAAGCCGTCGAGCCTCTCGGTCCTGTCGTTCCGTCATCCCCGTTCGTGTCCTACGTCCCGTTCCTTCGAGTTTTTCCCGAGAACGGTACCTAGTCGGACCCCGTCTCGTTTTGATTTCGTCATTTGTGATATTGTGTTACATTGCTTGCTAAGTTACTGATCGTGAGAATTACGAGTTAATTACGTGCCTTGGATATGTGTTTGTATGAATTTTGATAAGTTCTATATGCGGTTTGGATATTAAAGTGATTGCCGTCACTTTGATTTATTATCGAACTAAGTTTCGAGTGGAATTTTTCATGGAAATCCTCGAGTTATAGGTACTTGGAGTTGTCCTTGATTTATTGGTTTTGGTTTGAGGTCCTTGATTGTCTGAATACCGTGAAATTTTATATGTGATGTCCTGCGATGATTTTGTATGTCGTGTAAAATTTTCAATTCAAAACTCCATCTGTAGCTATTTTAATTAATTAAATCGATTTTTGGTCAGAATATTGTAAAATTCATTAAAATTCGTATAATTGGAGTTTTGAGATGAAACTTTGAGGAGTATGTTATTTTGTGTTATTCTGTGTTGTGTCAAAATTTCAGATTAAAATTCAAAGTGTGGCTACATGAACTGTTAACGTCAGATTTTGACACAATTTTGATTTAATTATTTAAAATTGCTCCCGGATGAATTAAGGGCTGAAACTTGGTGAATCTATGTGTTTTTGTATGCTCTTTGATGTGGTAAAGTTTCTGGTTGATTGGCTGAGCCTAACTCCCGTTGTTAAATTTTGTTCATTTTAGAGTTTAAACGCTCGGTAATCCATTGTTTTGGTTCGGGTAGAATTTTGTTGATGTTGGCATGACTTATGTGAATTACATGAAGTGTATGAGTTGTGTTCACGTCTAGAAGTAACTCCATAGTACTTAACTCGGTCAAGGATTCCACGAGTCACATAGTCGATATGATTTCAGCTAAGTATATGTGCTTTGTGTGTTGTCTTGTAGTGGATAGTCAGTTGATATAGACTATTATAATTATTGTAGGTTCATCGAGCTGAACTTTTGCCATTATTCTTTCAACCCTGAGTTTGGCTATATCTCGGTATCTAGGTGGGTTCTAATCTAAAATTGTCTATGCCATAAGTGTTGTTTAATGTTTAGTTGGTATGACCAATGTATGAATGTG
>CACSLK010027831.1:19011087-19021864 GCA_902706635.1 Striga hermonthica
TTCGAAATCATGTATGTACATGTTTGGTATCCGATATCGTTCCGTGGGTAGGACCGCCTCGTCGGCGTGTTCCAGCACTTGCACCCAAAGATGTGAAAAATATTTCACATTTGGTGCCTTACCTTTCCATATTTCATATGAAGTTAATCCAGTTCCCTTCCTGCAATATACACGGTTAATTATATGACATGCCGTGTTCACAGCCTCTGCCCACCATCTTAAGGACATTCCCTGAGATGCTAACGTTACTCTCGCCATTTCTTGAAGGGTCCTGTTCTTTCGTTCAACAACCCCATTATGCTGTGGAGTGATAGGAGAAGAAAACTGGTGAAATATACCACGTGATTCACAAAATAACTCAAAACCACGGTCTCAAATTCCTTACCATGGTCACTCCTGATTGCCACCAGGTTGGTTTGTTTTTCATTTTCAAGTTTTAACATGAGTTTTTTGAAGGCATCAAGTGCTTCAGACTTAACTTTAAGAAAGTCAACCCAAGAAAATCTAGAAAAATCATCCACACAGACTAGAATATACTTCTTACCGCTGTAGCTTTCAACCTGAATTGGTCCCATCAAGTCCATGTGGATCAGTTCCATAACACGGTTTGTACTGACCTCTGCCAACCTCTTATGCGAAGCCCTTTTCTGTTTTCCCATTTGGCATGATCCGCAAACTCGTGGTTCTTCCTTTTTCAGCTTCGGCAATCCTCGAACAACCCCTGTGGAAGAGAGTTCAATCAGGTGAGGATAGTTAATTTGACCGAGTTTTTGATGCCAGAGTTCAGTCAAATCAACACTGGTTTTATTACATTTCAAATCAAGTTCCACAAGATAGCAGTTATCCCTGGACTTAGTACCAGTGAGAACATGTTTATTTTCTTCATCAGACACATGACACTGAGTTTTAGTAAAGTTCACATACAAACCCTGATCACATAATTGACTGATACTCAAAAGATTTGCTTTCAAGTTTTGAACCAAGAGAACATTTTTAAGTTTGGGCAGACCAGGAACATTCAAGCACCCAATTCCAAGAACCTTATTTTTTGCCCCATCCCCAAAAGTGACAGAACTGGAAGAGAGAGGCATAATATTGGTTAAGTTAGATCTCAAACCAGCCATATGACGAGAACAACCGCTATCAAAATATCAGTCAGAGTTGGATGTGGATTTCAAAGCAAGTATGGAGGAAAGACAGAGGTTCTTACGTTCCTTAGGACCCCAGATCTTTTTCTGTTCATGGTTTACTATATCAACTTTTAATTTAGAAGCTTTCATTGGAACACCATGAGGACTCTAGTCATTAATTCGGCCGGTATAAATGTCATTATGCATTCTACAGCATTTGGGACGAATATGACCTCGAATCCCACAGTAGTGACAGACTGGTACAAAGTTCTTACCCGTATTCTTGTGCTGAACCTTTGGAGAGTATGGCTTACCTTTCTTGGAATCAAATGAGTATCCTTCTTTAACAAAAGTTAGATCGGCCTTACTCAGTGATGATTTTGATTTTCCAACCTTCCCTTTCAGTTTCTGGTTCTGGACATTCTTACTTTGGTTGGATGAACCAATCTGCTGACTCAGTTTTTGAACTTCAGCATATGATGCCCTTGGCTTGTTGATCATTCGAACAACTTCTTCACTCTTACGCAGTCTTTCTTCAAGGGTAGAACAGTGACTCCGAAGTGCCACATGTTCCTCCATTACCCGACCGAGTTCCTCCTTAAGAACCACTATTTCAGTTTCTCTTTCACCTGCAAGACTTTGCACAGCAAACAATTCGTTACGCAGAGATTCGATGGTAAAACTTTGCTCTTCACTTGCCTGTTTGTTGAGTTTATCCCCATGCTCAACAAATGCAAGTTTTGCGAAACAACTGTTTAGGTCCTTGTCTTGTTTTCCAATCTAAGGTCTGACTTGATGAGTTTCTCATTCAGATCAACAGTCATTATCCTCATCTTCTGAAGTTCGTTCCGAAGATAGTCAATCTCCTTTTCACGTTCGGCAGAACGTTGTTCCATAGCCTTCATCTTCTGTTTTTTACCCTGGTACTTGTTGATGATATCCCTTGCCTTGAGACACTTTTCGATGGTGTACTTGTGGAGTACAAGATTTTCGGCAGCAGGATCCGAGAATTCATCAGAGTCCACCTTGCTCAAGTTTTTTGCGTAAGAACCTGCATCAGATTCAACATCAGTCAGATGAACAGAGGAGGTAAAGCAGTTGTATTCATTAAGAAGACATTTAGCAGAATTATTAGAGTAGTTAGAGTTCTCAGTCTTTTCAGATTCTCCCTCCTCGTCGTCACTTGAATCAGACCATGTAGCCTTGAATGTTTTATTCTTCTTCCTGAAATTAGGACATTCTTTTTGGAAGTGGCCGAATCCTTTGCATTCACGACACTGGTCTTTTTCTACTCCTTGGTTAGAATTCTGAAACTCGTTCAGTTGCATGCTAGATCGCTTTTCTCCAAATTGCTGAATTTGGTTCCTACCACCTTCAAGGGACCTGTTGCCCTGGAATCTCTTTTTTCGAAATTTCTTCAGCTTGGAGACATTCTTAGTGAGCACGGTAAGAGCCTTTATGATTTCATCAAGATCAAAAGATTCTTCATCGAATTCGTCATCCTCAGTAACTGTAGTACGAACCTTGGCCTTTAAAGCTAGCCCTTTCCCTTTGCTTATCCTCATAGAGTCAAAACCATGGTTGATTTAAAATGTGCGCAATTCGCTGAGAAGATCATCGACGCCAAGTTTCTGAATCCTCTGAAAACTTTCTAGTGCAGTAATTTTGATTACAAATCTGTCCGGTAGAGTTCTCATCAGTTTCTGAACTTGTCTAGCTTCAGGAACCGGCTCATCAAGCATTGCAGTTTGCTTAACCAGGTCGCAGAAACGAGCATAATACATGTCAATGGTTTCATCCTCCTTCCTACGGATCTCATCGAGCTCAGTTGAGACTCTTTGGAGCTTTAACGTTTTAACCGCATTCGTGCCTTCAAATTGTCTCTCCAAGATCCTCCAAGCTTCTTGAGCAGTCGTGCACTGAATTATTATCTTGTGACGGGTGGGATCTACAACAGACATGATAGCATATAAAGCTCGAAAATTGGCCTCTTCTGCTTGCTTTTCATCGTCGGTCCAGATGCTCCTTGGTTTTTCAACCAGTACTTTGGTAGTTGACGACTTCCCATCCGATGACTCACCACCCTTAGTCTCAGCAGCAACTTTTTCTTGGAGTGGTAAAGTCCAACCATTCTCAACAGCCTGCCATGTGCCTTTACCAAGAGATCGAAGGAAGATCACCATCATGGATTTCCAGTACGAGTAGTTGGAACCATCAAGAAACAGAGGGCGCGTAACAGACATCCCATCATGGCTCATGGTGCCCGATACACAGTCCCAAAGATCTTTATCCCGTAGTTATCACAGGAACACTGCTCTGGTGCCAATTGAAACGTATAATTATCACGGAGTGCGCTTATTGGTGGTACGAACTAAATTAAGAACTGAATAATGCAGAAGCAATAAACCGAAGATTAAAAACTCTTCAGGGAAGTATCCCACTTCCCCTCAGAGCTCTTTCATTGATAGATCAAATATGAACATAGCTTGGACTTACAAAGACTCGAACTCCCTTCAAGCCTAGCCAACACTACTCAGATCCTATCAACTATTTCTCCTGCCACGTCCCGTGGACTTTTTATCCTACACTTACTCCCTAAGTGTAAAAGTAAAAGATAGTTTGAAGAAACAAAGAAATCCAAAACAAAATAGCTTCAGCCCTTGAGTTTGTAAGAACTCTCGTACTGAACTATGTACAACTAAATAGAACAGAAATGTGAAGCTCGAATATTGCTCTAAAAATCTCTCTGATCTCAGCAGCCGCAATAAGAGCTTCCTCTAGGGTATTTATACAAACTCCTTAGGGGTGGAGTCTTCTTCAAGGCATAGGACTCTTAAGCTTGATTTCCTTCCAAAGTTACAGCTTATCTTAGGTAAGTGAATCTTCTATTCTCTCTCATAGATCTCCTCATTATGCACGCCTTTTCTCTTTTTACCTCCTTCACGTCCGATTTCCTACAAGATAAAATACCATAATAAGATCCGCAATGTCTTATATATGGAATACAAAATAATCTTAATTAAGGAAATAAAATAATTCGAGATCTTCCCTTTTTCTGTGGTTCTTGATGCTTGTTTGAACTATCGAACTAATGCCAAAATAAAAATATCTTTCAATATTGATTTAAAAAGGAGATATGGGCAAAACAAGGTTGAAGATATTTGAAGACGTCCAAGTCAGCGTGGTCGAGGTCAGTTCTCGAAGGTTGAAGGTCGGACATCAGTGCTTATTGAGGTCGGTATCGGCATTTTGTGGTGACGTCGGCTGGTAGTCGGTGAAGTCAGGCCGTTGTGAATGTCGGTCGGACATAGGCGAGGTCGAGCCGAGATGCTAAGGTCGATTCCGGCCGATTGATGCTGTCGGGCTGCAATTTTGAGGTTGAAGGTAGGCTCGCGATGTTGGCCTGTTACCTGGACGAGCTTGGTGTTGACCGCGGTGACGTTGGTCACGGGGGCTGAGGTAGACCCAACGGCCTGAGATTGATCTTGGTCGTATTTACATGCTCATCATGTTAATGTGATGTTGATCGACTTTTAGCTCTGATTTCGGTTATCGGCAAATTGAAGTCGCGTCTCATGATGTTTCGAGGTGCTTTGAGGTGAGCCACTTTTTGATTTAAGGTCAGTCGGCGAAGTGATGTGATCGGTTCGACTTAGTTGCAAGGTCGAGAATTGACACGGAAACCAACCGTGATTAAGTCAGGCTCCATTTTGGTCGCACAACCTTGTCGGCATATAAAATTCGGAGATATTGGCCCAGTCATCGAAGATGGACCGCTGCAATGCTCGGGCTGCATTTTTCATGGACCCAGTAATGTCGCCATTGTCCAAGCTACTATTTTGGAAGACTCGAATTGCAGTTCAGTTGTTGATGGTTTGACAAGGTTCGGCCCCCGACGGTTTGGTCATGGTGGCTCGTGGTCCCGGACGGCGGTTTGGTTTTGTCGCGAAGTCTGACTGCAATTTCCAATATTCGAGCTTGCGTTGGCCGATATCTGGGGTTGAGCCCGTCGATTACGTTGGGATCTCAGTAAAGATGATATCAGATGGGCTTTCTCTTTTCTTGATTTCGGTAAAGACAACGTCGGTGATGAAAAGGTTCGCTCGGTCAAACCCGGGTATTGTGTTGGCAAACTGGCTCCGGCGGATTGGTGAAGTTGGCCAGCAGGGGTGAGAAGTGGAGCAAAGAGACGGTGAGGTGGGCGATGTCGGACGTCGGTCTGACTGTGATTTTCAACATTCGAGCTTGTCTTAGCTGGTAACCGAGGTAAGAGACGGTGATTAGGTCGAGACCTCGGTAAAGGTGACATCGGCTGCTTCAGAGGTCGTCCGTGACTGAGTCGGGCCTAATGACGTTGGTGTCGCCTGACATTTGTGAGGTCGGCCCTTGTTGTGGAAGTCGGATCTCCCCCCGAGGTCGGTTATTTCCCGAATTGAAGTTGGGTCCCACGTTTTTGATAAGCTCAAAAGCGATGAGAGAGGTACGTGGCCAACTATTAGCCAAGCTTATCCCTTTTCATCTCTCAGCTACTCTTCTCTTTTTTTTTTTTTTTTTTTTTTTTTGTAGCAGACATGACAAACTGAAAGGCGGTGGCGATATTGGATGCAAGGCAATATTTTTATTATTATTTTTTTTAACGACAGCTTATATTGGGATGGGAGAAAGAAATAAACTTATATAGAGCTTTATTATGATGGGAATATCCATGAACTTCAAGAACAGAGTACTGAATAAGCAAAATTAGAATAAGATTATAAATAATCTCATCTTGGAGTAGTCGCGGGTAGAGACGTTGCCGTGTAGCGGCGAAGGTTAACCCGAAAAAATTAAGCGACCCTTCCTCTAGCGCCAAACTGTTGCTATACGAAATTGTAACAACACACTCGATCAGACGTTCATTTACATGAAAACAAATAATACTGAACATAAAAAAAGTGGTCTGTGAATGGAAATAAAAATATAGAGCCTGGGACTATACACAGAAACTGTTAAGCGAAAACAACATCGGGGCTGAAAATCGACGACCAAATTTGACGATGACATCTCTAACAGCAATGGGATTCGAGAGATTATCAACAATAACATATTTTCTGAGTTCTGAAATTTTATAAAAACGGGTTTATAAGAATCGAAAACGGAAAACGGCATGACCGTTTCCAACCGAACACATACATACAAATGACAACTCGGACATAAAATCGATACTTCAAATTCGAACAAATTCATCACAGCTGCAACAAGACTCGACTTATACAATAAACGAGAGTCCAATAATCCACGAAAATTCACGAAAGGATCACATCGATTAAATGCACCGAAAATAGACAGATCATCCAACGAAACCTGAATCAACGAACGCTAACCAATGATCAATCACAACACGCAGCAATAAACAAAACAAGGTTCAACTGATACCTTTCTCCGGGAATATACGAGTTTGGTTAGAAAATCGGACGAGACGACGGGAACAAACAGAAGGACGATCCGACACCTCGAAAGCTCAGAACTCCTCGAATACGCCACTTCTCACGAAAGCATAGACGTACTGGTTGCTGCGGGACCTCACCTTGACAAACGGCTCGACGAAGGCGGTCGACGGTGGCTCAAGCTCCTCGGCTATTGCGGACTGGATATACGAGCAGGGAAGGGTTGCGACTATGCGGGATTCTGAGTGATGAACGGCGAAGGTCACGGCTTCTGGGTGCTCCAACGACGGTAGGAGTCCCGCGAAGAGACGCCGGCGAAAGAAGCCCCGCCGGACTGGTGCGACAGGTGCCTTTTTTTTTTAAGCAGGTCTGATATGCGAGAGAGATAGAGAGAGTTTCGAAAGATGGGAAACGGGTTCTGATCCTAGAAGATATATAGCAAGAGAGAGAGGAGAACGTGCCAAATATCTTACGTCCAAATCGGAACCGAAGTTTAGAGTGATGACGGGGGAGACGATTGGTTCAAGAGATTTTTGAAACGTGCAGATAAAAAATATTGGGCCAATTTAATCTTTACCAACTTGGGCCTTACATAATTACAAGACATTGGGTCATCACCATTAATGGGTCTCCTCTCAGATCTGGAGTGAACCGATGGAAAACTGCCCAGATCTAGAATGAACCAATGGGAATGAGCTCAGATCTGACTCGATAGCCTCTAAACCGTTGTTGAACCACGAAAAAACCTGCAAGAACTCAACGCCGGAGGGGTTTCCAGCGTAGAGCCTCCGACGCTCAAGTCAGTATGTGAGAGAAGGAGAAGAGAGCTGCTCTGAGAGAGCAGCAGCAGTAATGGAGGAGAGTACGGAATGAATGAGAGTTAGGGTTTTGGGGTTACCTCAGATCCTTTATATAGGAGCAAGACATTTACCTGAAGTCCCCAAAATGCCCTGGCCGACTTACCTGAAATGTCCAAAATACCCTGGTCGGTTCACATTCCGCTCCTCTCATAGTCAGTATTTAGATTCCGTCTTATCCTTATTAGCTTTCGTATGATATATCGAAGTGTATCAAATCGCAGGGGATCTATGAACCTCGGGACTTCCCCAGTCGACTCGGGATGCCAACTCGAGTCGACGGGGTCGTCTTCAGACATCGGTAGACCCTGATGCGCTTATCCGTCCTTCCGGGGAAATCGACTTATTCTAGTCGATACGTGGAAGTCGACCGAGAGACGCCCAGACCCCTGACCCGAGAGATTATAAGGAATCTGCAGAGAGAGTCAACTTTGGCTAAGTCGACTTGGTAATCTCTGAACCGTAGATAGTATAAACTGATATGCGATAGTATGTCTATATCATCTAGTCCTTCCCAAAAATTACTCGAAGCGGTTCTGAGATTAAGAGTAAATTTTGTCGACTGAATGTCTCGCTTGGATCTTTTCACATATTATGTTTGCCTCTCATTACCCTAAATCGTGCCCACTTGTTATCTCGACTCGCAAGTGACTTGTCTACCCGACAAATTCCGAATTGCTGGGATAAGTCCGAATCTTTTTCAAATTTCAAAATTTGAAAAAGGGATTTTGAAAGCTGATAAGACGTTTTCTCTCTCCACCGCTTCGTATTCCGTGAGCCATCTTGGCTGTTGGTTCTGTCTTTAATATAAAGGCTAGGGTTTCTCTATCCCTCTATAAATATCCTTCTCCTTTCATTGTCTGCACTTTTCGCACTCAGAGCTCCCGAACTTTCTGCTTTTTTGGCAAATAAAACTTCACAAGTTTTCTTCTGCCTTTCATTGTCTGCGATTTCTTTTTAGATCTTTAGTTGCAGATTTTCTATTTCTCCGAGTGTTTTCGCTCAGCAATCGATTCGAGATCGATTTTTCTGCTTCTCTTCGATTGTTACTGATTTGATATTCCTTTCTAGAGTTGAATAAATTAAGGATGGTTCACGCATTCCCAAGGATTTTCTATTCCGTTGTACCTTTGTCGGGTCGATTTTCTAGCTTTTTTCATGGTTTCGTTTCCCTTGGAGTCGAATTACGGCTACCATTACATTTTTCTATTGATCGTCATCTTCTCTTTTCTAGATTCCAACTCTGCTTCTACTTCCGACCCCATGTCTGGTTCCCTTGCTCATGAAATCGACAATTATCCGGAGTCTAACTCCGTTCAAATGACTCATACTAGAACGAGTGCTTATCAAAATGTCGAGCTAGAGGGGTCTATTAACTCTAGTGCCTCGCCCTTTGGCATCGATCGGGACGTGTACAATCAGGCGCTACTATCGGGCACTCTCCTTGAGGACCCTGAAGCCCCTCGTGCTCCCGAGTCTCATCGACTTACTTTAATCCCTCGAGGTATTTCCCTAAGGCCTTCAGATACCCTTGCATAGAACAATCCCTACACATTCATCAATAACGGTTCCTTCAATTAAGCCTGTGATTGCAGCATGTTCCATAGTGAAGTTAGCTGTTCCTAACCCCATTTTCTTATGCTCCTGCAATCGAAATCGATGGCTTTAGAGAGTACAGTGGGTTTCCCTCTGATTGGGGATTGGTCGCTCCTACAATGGATAACGACTTCCGTCATCCTCCCCGCGGTTGCTTTACCTTTTTCGTAGATGAGATAATGTCGGGACTGCGCTTCCCGATCCAACCTGAGCTGCTGTCGCTGAGTAATCTTTACGATATACCAATAAACCAATTTACCCCCATCTCCATACGAATAATGGTGGCCTTTATAGTCGTCACCCGTATAGTGCTAGGTAGTTTTGTACCCGATTTTTTCCTTTACTGTTACGGATATAGGTTTAGCAAGGATGCCCATTGTTTGGGCCTTCGTGTGGGCGTTACCTTTCTCGATGACCTATCTTCTAATATCACCGAATGGAAGAAAAAGTATTTCTCCATTCGTCCTGCTCCCGGCCAATATCCCTTTTCGAATGAGTGGATTACCAGCAAGCCAAGGCAACTTAAGCGTCCTCGCTCTTCACAATTCGCGAGCATACTGGAGGAACTGAATAAGCACACATGGAGTGCCCGTCGATTGACCAAGGATAGCTCCCTTCTCAATCATGTTGGTATTTGTATCGATAAGAGTATTCCTCGACTCAATGACCCTTGTAAGCTCTTCCATTTGTATCGGTTTTTGTTTCGACTTACTATCGATCGTTCGGCCACGTATGCCTTTGTGTTTGTTTGTTTTGACAAGTATGTGTGGTTCGTATGCTTGTTTTCTTCGTACTGATTATCTATCTATGTCGACTGTGAATGTTTTGGCTCGCTTTGACAAGAAGAAGGACGAGGCGGCGAACAAACCAGCCACTCGCCCTATCCTTCCTCAGGGGTCTGAGAGAGGTTCAGGCTCTGCTACTCAAACTGCGGCAGTCGAGACGACTGCCGCTAAGAGGTCCGATCCAACCATCGGGTTCCAATTCTCGCAAGAGGTCCCATGACGAGAGGGATGCTACTTTGGTGCCCGACTCCCAGAAGTGTCAAAAGGGAAAAGAACCGGTATTCGAGAAGGATGCGGGGCGGTCGTCCCCCGTGGAAGTGCATCCCGTGACACTGCAACAGCCTTCTCAGCTTTATGATGACCCTGATCCCCTTCAAATTCTCAACTACCTCCAATCGATTCTCCCTGAGGACGACCAAGTCCGGACCGACGGCCACCCCTACCATCGGGCCCGTTACGCGGCTCGGCTCATCCCTCGGGTAAGTTTAATTTTTGTGTTCTCTTCCTCCCCTTCTTTTCTTATTACTTGTCGAATTCTCACTTCATCTGTTCGTTCTCTTTTCAGCTTCTCGCCTGTATTCTCCTGACTATGATCGAGGAGGCGACCTCTCCCGAAACCAATGTCAAGGTCTTGGGGGAGAAGTACGCGACCAAGTGTGATGAGCTCGCGGCGAAAGAAGAGGAGCTTGAGGCTGCCAACGTCGTCATTGCCAAGCTCCGCTTGTTGGGTTCTGTTAGGAACGTCAAACAACATGCACAGTATTGAACTTTATCGACGAAGGCGGTCGATGGTGGCTCAAGCTCCTCGGCTATTGCGGACTGGATATACGAGCAGAGAAGGGTTGCGACTATGCGGGATTCTGAGTGATGAACGGCGAAGGTCACGGCTTCTGGGTGCTCCAACGACGGTAGGAGTCCCGCGAAGAGACGCCGGCGAAAGGAGCCCCGCCGGACTGGTGCGACAGCTGCCCTTTTTTTTTTAA
>CACSLK010027831.1:19025883-19036592 GCA_902706635.1 Striga hermonthica
TTTCTCAAGGCCACCGATGAGGCCATGGTCAAGAAAGAGAATGGGCTTCAAGAAGGCCATAAAACCTTCTTAAAGTCCCCACCCAGGGCAGTTTTCCTTGAATACTACCGCAAGGCTGTTGTTGAGGCTTTCTGCCGTTCTCCCAACTTCCTCGACGAGCTGGTTCCCACGACGATCTAGTACTTTGACTTCGCTTGTGATAAGTGGGAGCAAGCTGTGGCCAGTCCCGACTTTTCGGGGACAATCGACCGGGCGGCCGTGAAACTCACCCTTCCCGACCCGATCAGCTACAAAGAAAAGGCTCTCCCTCCCGGTCATACATGGTGGACTAGCCTCGAGGCCAAAGCTATTCATGCAGCTGAGCTCTCTTCTCAGCTTGAAGTCCCCCCACTCCCCCTAGTCGGCCCGGTTGAGCTGGTGGAGCCAAGCGGGGCCAACTATGAAGAGGAGCCGTTCGATGAGAAGATTGAGGTCGAGCGGCCACTCGTGGAGCCAGCCGGGGAAAGGGAAGATGCTGGGACCGAGCCAGTTGGCAGTGCGGGTGAAGATGTCGCCGAAAAGTCGATTGTAGATTCTTAGCAAGCTTAGGCTCTATTTCTTTATTTTTAGCTGAAGTAGTATTCGCATTTCTTTCTTTTTTGTACTTTCTTTTTTTTTTCTTTTTTAGCCATCTCAACCTATTTTCCAATGTAAAGGTTGAGATGGTTTCGGATGTAGCCCATGTCTTTTTTAATATAATGTTTATCGTTTATGTTCGCTTGTCTAGTTACTTCTACATTTTGTCGATTCTTCGTGATTATGCTTGTGATTTTTCTTCAAATTACTTGGATCTTTATTTCGTCTTACTATGTCTTCTCCCAACCCTTCTTTGCGAGCTGGTCGAAGTCGAGCGATGATTTCGACAGCTTTGTAGCTGTTTGAACAAAGTTTTTTGAGTCGTCTTCTCCCAATCCTTCTTGCCAGCTGGTCGAAGTCGAGCACTGATTTCGACTGCTTCGTAGCTGTTGAACAAAGTTTTTTGAGTCGTCTTCTCCCAACCCTTCTTGCGAGCTGGTCGAAGTCGAGCACTGATTTCGACAGCTTCGTAGCTGTTGAACAAAGTTTTCGAGTCTCCTTCTCCCAACCCTTCTTGCGAGCTGGTCGAAGTCGAGCAATGATTTCGACAGCTTCATAGTTGTTGAACAATGTTTTTTGAGTCATCTTCTCCCCACCCTTCTTGCGAGCTGGTCGAAGTCGAGCGATGATTTCGACAACTTTGTAGCTGTTTGAACAAGGTTTTTTGAGTCGTCTTCTCCCAACCCTTCTTGCGAGCTGGTCGAATTCAAGCACTGATTTCGACAGCTTCGTAGCTGTTGAACAAAGTTTTTTGAGTTGTCTTCTCCCAACCCTTCTTGCGAGTTGGTCGAAGTCGAGCACTGATTTTGACAGCTTCGTAGCTGTTGAATAAAGTTTTCGAGTCTCCTTCTCCCAACCCTTCTTGTGAGCTGGTCAAAGTCGAGCAATGATTTCGACAGCTTCGTAGCTGTTGAACAAAGTTTTTTGAGTCGTCTTCTCCCCACCCTTCTTGCGAGCTGGTCGAAGTCGAGCGATGATTTCGACAACTTTGTAGCTGTTTGAAAAGGGTTTTTTGAGTCGTCTTCTCCCGACCCTTCTTGCGAGCTGGTCGAAGTCAAGCACTGATTTCGACAGCTTCGTAGCTATTGAACAATGTTTTTTGAGTCATCTTCTCCCAACCCTTCTTGCGAGCTGGTCGAAGTCGAGCACTAATTTCCACAGCTTCGTAGCTGTTGAACAAAGTTTTCTGAGTCGTCTTCTCCCAACCCTTCTTGCGAGCTGGTCGAAGTCGAGCAATGATTTCGACAGCTTCGTAGCTGTTGAACAAAGTTTTCGAGTCGCCTTCTCCCAACCCTTCTTGCGAGCTGGTCGAAGTCGAGCAATGATTTCGACAGCTTCGTAGCTGTTGAACAAAGTTTTCGAGTCGCCTTCTCCCAACCCTTCTTGCGAATTGGTCGAAGTCGAGCAATGATTTCGACAGCTTTGTAGCTGTTTGAACAAGGTTTTTTGAGTCGTCTTCTCCCAACCCTTCTTGCGAGCTCGTCGAAGTCGAGCAATGATTTCGATAGCTTCGTAGCTGTTGAACAAAGTTTTTTGAGTCGTCTTCTCCCAACTTTTCTTGCGAGCTGGTCGAAGTCGAGCAATGATTTCGACAGCTTCGTAGTTGTTGAACAAAGTTTTCGAGTCGCCTTCTCCCAACCCTTCTTGCGAGCTGGTCGAAGTCGAGCAATGATTTCAACAGCTTCGTAGCTGTTGAACAAAGTTTTCGAGTCGCCTTCTCCCAACCCTTCTTGCGTGCTGGTCGAAGTCGAGCAATGATTTCGACAGCTTCGTAGCTGTTGGAGTCGACCTCGTGGCCGTGTGATCACTTTTCTTTTTTTCTTGTTTGATGGGTTTAGCCGGCTATATAGCCGTTTTGAAAAATTCGATATATTCTGGTAATCGCGCTGCAGTTGATGTGAGAAGGAGTCGATTGTCACTTCTTCTCGACTTTAGGATATCTGATTTTCTCTGGCTACTTATCATGCCTCGCTATTTGGGTCGAATTTTCTCCATTAATGACTATCTTTTTAAGATAAGTCTTGACACTGTCGCACGCCCCGTTAATCACCTCCTTTTTTTTTTTTTTTTGAATTTCAAATTTCAACAACTCCTATGACTGACGCGCGTCCCGTCAATTGCTGACTCCTCGTATTCTGTGCCTCATCTGGATTGTTGGTTTCCTTATCATCCAACGGCTAACTTTTGCCCTCATCTCTTATATATATGATTGAACTTTTTCTTTAAACACTTTTCCTCTTCTTCTGAAACTTCTTTGCAACTCCGGCGACCTGGTAATCTGAGCTTTTTCGGCGACCTTTCCTGCTAGCCCGGTGTTTCAATCAATCTTTCAGGTCATCATGAGCAACATGGGTAAGTGCTTACTCTCTCTACCATTCTATTCTTTATTCTTTAATTTTTCTGGGGTTTTTGGGTTTTTCTGCACCTTTGTGTGTTCTTCATGTTCTTCGCGTTCTTCGAATTTTCTCTTGAAGATTTTGTGTTGAATCTTGTGTGCACATTCTCTATTTTAATTAGCTGTTAACGTGTGGCTGAGTTATAGCGTGTAACCACTTGTCGGCTTTTATCATGTCGATTCTTATCAACACCTGTTTTCTTCCTTTCTGTACTTCCCTCGAGTAGGCCTCATGTCGGCTTGCCGTCATGTTTTCAACGAATCACACCACATTACTCTCTTTCCTTTGTATTTTTGTCGACTTGGGTGAGTCGATTGTGCTTTGTTTGATTGATTTTTTTTCTGTGATGCTTGATCTTCGCTTTTGATTCTTTTTCTTCTAGCTTCCAATTCCGACTTTTCGCCTGACACACTCGACAAATTGATCGATAGGGGCCTCGACCAATCCAAGTCAGGCTCCATCGAGATAGTAGGTTATAAGATGGTTAACGCTTCTCCTTCTTCATCGCGCACTTCTACCCCGAAGGTCGACTGGGCTGAGTATGATCAGGCGCTATTAGATGGTGGCCTAGTAGAGGTCTCAAGGAGTCCCCGGGGAGATTCTCCTCGCTTCGACTTGATTCCTCGAGGTATTACCATTAGGTTGTTAGATATTCTTGTATATAGTACCAGTCCTATACCTATATCAATAATTACTCCTCTTGTCGACCCTCGCGAGATTGTATCCATAGCCTGCCCTCTAGCCAAATTGGCCACTTTAAACCCTTTTTCTTACGCTTCTGCGGCTCAAGTCGAGAGCTTTAGGCAATTCAGTGGGCTTCCCTCCGATTGGGAGTTGGTTGCTCCAGGCCCTGATAACGATTTCACCTGCCCTCCGCAAGGCTGTCATACTTTTTTTTCCGACCAAGTCATTTTATGCCTCCACTTTTCTATCCAAGTCGAGCTTTTGGAGATAAGTGATCTGCACAGCATCCCGATAAATCAGTTTTCTCCAAATGCTCTCTGTATCATGATAGCCTTTATCGTTGTTTCTCGTATAGTTCTCCGTTTTGTCTCGGCCAAATTTTTTCATTACTGTTATAGTTATCGACTTCAAAAGGGGGCTCATTGTTTGATCCGTCGTTCCAGCGTTACCTTTCTTGACGACCTTTCCTCAAATATCCCGGAATGCAAGTCGAAATTCGTCTTCATCCGCCCTCCCGTTAGTGCTTATCCTTATATAAATAATTGGATAAGCACGAAAGTTAGACAAAATAAACGGTCTCGATCTGAGAACTTTGAAAGACTCTTAGAGGAGTTGAATAAGCATACTTATAGTGCTCGCCGTATAATAAAAGATCGTGAGTTGGTCAATCATGCTCGAATTGTTCTGTATGATGATATCTCTCGACTCGATGATCCTCGTAAGCTATCTGACGTTTCTCATAATGTCGGGTCTGATTTCTATTTCAACTTTGTTTGATTATTTGTTTTTATTCCAGTCAAAGCACTCAAGCGCTTCGAGGTGAAGAAGAAGCAACCGACTGGTCAGTTGGCAGGCGGGTTTGCTCCTCCCCTACCCGGTGGATCTGGGTTGAAGTCGGCTGCTACCGTAAAGCGATCTAGACTCTCGGGGTCTGGTAGCCGTAAGAGGCCCCAAGAAGACTGGGCTCCTTCTCTTCTTCCCGACGACCTTAAGCGTCGTAAGGTCGACAAGGGCAAGGAGAAAGTTATTGAAATGAATGCCGCCCCCGCCGTCACTTACAAAGATGTGCTGGTCAAGATGCCGTCTAGGCTCTGGAATCATCCAGAGCCGCATAAGGTGGCCTGATACCTATATTCTTTGCTCCCCGAGGCCGACAAGGCCCGTGTTGAGGGGAACGATTATGAGCATTCCTGTTACGCTACCCAGTGCCTTACTCGGGCACATGCCTCTTACTCGAGTTTGGGGCTTATGTTCATATATTCTTACATTAAATTCTCACATATATATTTTTTCCTATGTAGTTCTTAGCAGCCATCCTTCCCGGCCTCGAAGCGGGTACGAAGGCTCCCACATCCTCCACTAAGGCCCTCGAGGACATATGCGAGGCGCAACTTAGAGAAATTGCCAAACTGAAGGCGGACTTGGAGGGGTCTAAGGCTCTGGTTGATAAGCTAAGGGCCGACAAGGTTGTGGCCTAGCACGACAACCAGAAGCTCCAGGCCGACCTTGAAAAAGCTCGAGAGGAAGTGGTGTTCGAGAGGGATATCGGCACCGTGCAGGGACAGAGGTCATTTCTAAGGTCTGCCGTGGGCTCTGCCTTTGTCGAGGCCTACCGCAAGGAAGTCGTCAAGGCTTTCTGCAACTCGCCTGAGTTTCTCGACATACTTTGTCCCGCCGCCATCCAGTATTTCGACCATACTTTCGATGCGTGGGAAAAGGTGGTGGAGGGGTCTGAGTTTGCGGGAAAACTCGATCGCGAGGTGATGCGGCGTGCGCTTCCCAACCCCGATGGCTATGTGGGTGACACATCCCTTCCGGATGATTACCCTTGGTGGTCTGGCCTCGAGGCCAAGGCCATTCAGGTCGCCAAGCTCTCTTATCAGCTGGAGGCCCCTCCTACTCCTTCAACTGATTCGATTGGACTACCTCATCCGCGTGAGAATAATCTTGACAAGGAGGTCCAGGAGATTGATATCTAGGGTTGTTTGGAGGCTGTCGCCCACCCTCCTTTTCATTTTTTATCTTTCAGAGCTTCGCTTTTGACTTTTCTTATTGTCGCTCCCGACCTATTTTTCAAAATGTAAAGGTCGAGACGATTCTCTTGTAATGATTTCATTATGAATAATATTATTTTCCCCATATCTCGTCATTTTTCTTTTATTCCTGCATTATCGTAAATGCTTAATAATTAGGGTGGGTCTTCTTCGATTTCGATATCTTGAGTGTATATTTTTTTTGTTGTCTAATTCGTAGTTTTTTAAGATCGATTTCGTAGCCGTAGGCTTCGTAGTCATAGGCTTCATAGCCTTGTCGAGTTTCTACTTGAGTTACGACTTCTTAGTTCAATATTGATTTCGTAGTCGTAGGCTTCATAGCCTTGTCGAGATTCTACTCGAGTTACAACTTCTTAGTTGTTTAAAATCGACTTCGTAGTCGTAGGCTTCATAGCCTTGTCGAGATTCTACTCGAGTTACAACTTCTTAGTTGTTCAAAATCGACTTTGTAGTCGTAGGCTTCATATACTTGTCGAGATTCTACTTCGAGTTATAACTTCGTAGTTGTTCAACAATCGACTTCGTAGTCGTAGGCTTCGTAGCCTTGTCGAGATTCTACTTCGAGTTATAACTACGTAGTTGTTCAAAATCGACTTCGTCGTTGTAGGCTTCATAGCCTTGTCGAGATTCTACTTCGAGTTATAACTTCATAGTTGTTCAACAATCGACTTTGTAGTCGTAGGCTTCATAGCCTTGTCGAGATTCTACTCGAGTTACAACTTCTTAGTTTATTTAAGTTCACTACTGTAATATGTTAAACTGTTTTGCAGTTCTTAACAAAGTTTGATTCTTCATGTAAGCATGATAGAGTCGACATAATGAAATATATAAAGGACAACTGAAACATAAATTCGAGGTTTATTTCATTACTGAATTTGATTTGAGCGTTGTTCAGTACAAAAAAGTGAGAGACATAAATTTGAAACGTAAATTCGACCATTAAGCGTAAAAGCGCTTGAGATGGGTCACATGCCATGATCGAGGCAAATGTCGGCCCTCTCCATCTTCGAGCTCGTGTGCTCCTCTTTCGAGAACCTTTACGACTGTGAAAGGGCCCTCCCAATTAGCTTCAAGATTTCCAACGTGCTTTAGGGCGTCTGCTCGCTTGAGGACGAGGTCACCTACTTGGAAACATCGGGTTTGAACTTTCTTGTCAAAAGCTGTGCGCATCTTTTGCTTGTACTCAACCGATCGCACCCATGCCTCCTCACGCCCTTCCTCGATTAAGTCGAGAGCTTCTTTGGCCATTTTCTTTTTTTTTTCTTGCTCGAAGTATGTTGACCTGTGCGAACTTAGTGCGATTTCTACTGGCAAGAGGGCATCCATCCCATATACCATACTGAATGGTGATTGGCCTGTCGAGCTTCTCGGCGTAGTCCGGTATGCCCATAGAACAGTGGTTAGCTCGTCAATCCAGGCTCCCGACGCTTTCTCTAATCGCTTCTTTAGCCCCTGCAAGATGGTTCTAATCGTAACCTCGACTTGCCCATTGGCTTCAGGGTGAGCGACCGAAGCGAATCTCTGTTTGATCCCCATATCAAGGCACCATGCCTGGATTCGCTTGCCCTAAAACTGAGTTCCATTGTCTGAAATTATTATTTTCGGGATTCCAAATCGACAGCAGATGTTGTTAAATAGGAACTGGATCATTTTTTCCTCGGTAATTTTTGCCAGTCGTTCTGCTTCGACCCATTTTCTAAAGTAGTCGACCGCGACTACCAGGAATTTTCTTTGTCCGGTCCTCATTGGCAAAGGTCCCACCAAGTTGATTCCCCATAGATAAAAGGGGATCGGGCAGTTGATTGTTGTCATGGTCTCAGCGGGGATATGAGGGATCGGGCCATGACGCTGGCATCTCTCGCATCCTTTTACTAACTGTTCGGCCATCTTCCTGATTTTCGGCCAATAATAGCCAGCCCGCAGAATTTTTCCAGCCAAAGCCCGAGACCCGATGTGAGCCCCACAACATCCTTCATGGACTTCCCTCAAGACATGATTTCTTTCGTCTTTGGAAATGCATCTTAGATGGGGTCCGACATACGACCTCTTGTATAGCACCCCTTCAATTTCAAAATATTTACTCAAGTACCGAGCGACTTTTTCGGCCTCCTGCTTATCTCCGGTAGGTACTTTCTTTTGCAGAAGCTCACGAATCGACTTCCTCCAATCGCTTTTCTCCTCGACCTCCATTGTTTCTCCCAGGACACTCCTTTCCAAATTCATGGTGGTAATGCGGTTTCCCATCTTTCCCTCGTTTGAACTGGTTATCTTGGCAAGCCAGTCGACTCGTTTGTTCTCCTCTCGAGGGACTTGGGTTAGCTCGCATCTTTTCAAGCCTTGCACCAGGCTTTGAACTTCCTCAACATACTTCTGCATTCTGCCTTCTTTTATTGCACAGTTCCCCATTCCTTGACCAACGACAAGTTGTGAATCGGAGTGTGCGGCGATTTCTGTTGCTCCACCACCAATTGCAAGCTGAATTCCTTTAATCAATGCCTCATATTCTGCTTCGTTATTTGAGGCTTTGAAACCCATTCTGATGGCAAAATCGAGTTTCTCGCCTTCGGGGGTTATGAGTACGATTCCTAAACCAGACCCCTTAGCCGCCGAGGATCCATCGACATGCATTATCTATTTCTTCTCTTCTCCCTTAGTTCCTTCTTGGATAAAGTCGGATAAGGTTCAGCTCTTATGGCTCGTCTTGGTTCGTATTTTATGGAGTATTCACTTAACTCGACCGCCCATTTCACGAGTAGACCCGAAACCGTATGCCGACCCAGAGTTTCTCCAAGTTGGAAGTTTGTCCTTACTACTATCACGTGATTCAGAAAATAAGGCCTCAGTTTTCTAGCTGTTACTACCAATGTCAGGGCAGCCTTCTCGACTTCGGGGTACCTCATCTCCGCACCTTGAAGTACCCGACTGGTATAGTAAATCGGCTGTTGGGCTCCTTCTGACTCCTTCAGTAATACTGAGCTTAAGGAGAATATCCTTACTGGAATTTAAAGCACCAATTCGTCGCCTGGTTCTGGTTTTGTTAACAGCGGCAATTCGCTCAGAAACTCCTTCAGTTTTTTGAACGCTACTTGCGCCTCGTCACTCCATTGAAAGGCCTTCTTTTTAAGCAACTTGAAAAATGTAAAACTTTTCTCCGCCGCTCGAGCAATGAACCTGCTCAGGCCAGCGATTCGACCCGTCAAGACTTGTACTTCTCTGATATTTCTAGGTGCGGCCATGTCGAGTATAGCCTTCACCTTGTCTTTATTTACTTCAATACCTCTTTCAGTCACGACATAACCCAAAAACCGCCCCACCTTTACCCCGAAAGCGCACTTACTCGCGTTCAGCTTCATCCCAAATGTTCTCAATGTCTTAAATGTTTCCCTTAAATCCTCTATGTGTGAGACCGAGGACTTGCTCTTCACCAGGATATCGTCCACGTATACCTCCATATTTCGCCCAATCTGAGATTTAAACATTTGATCTATTAACCTCTGGTACGTTGCCCCCGCATTTTTAAGCCCAAAGGGCATGACGACATAACAATATGCCCCCTTGCTCGTAACGAAACTAACTTTGCTTTGATCCTCGGGGGCCAGCAGAATTTGGTGATACCCTTGGGACGCGTCCATCATACTTAGCAATTGACAGTCAGCCGTGGAGTCGACTAGCTGGTCGATTCTTGGCAAGGGGTAGTGATCTTTTGGGCATGCTAAGTTCAAATCGCGAAAATCAATGCACATACGCCATTTATTCAACGCTTTTCTCACCATCACAGTGTTCGATATCCATTCAGAGAATTGAAATTCTTTGATATGTCTAGCTTTTAGTAACTTGTCTACCTCGACCTCGATTGCTTTATCAATTTCTACTCCATGATGTCGAAATCGTTGCTTTACAGGCTTTTTGAGGGGGTCGACGTTAAGTTTGTGTTCCATGACATCGGGATCGATTCCTGTTAATTCTTCAGGGGAAAAGGCAAATATGTCTCTGAATTCTTTCAACAATCCCACCAATTGTCTGCGCAATTCATCCTCCAACTCTCTCCCGACTTTGGTGGTCTGCTCCTCTCTTTCCCCGATTTGAATTTCCATCAATTCTTCATGCGGCTCAAGGTCGCTTTCCCTTGGTCTCTTTTCACTCGACATTGGCTTTTTTCCTTCATTTACTTCCGCTCGTTGGTTTGTTTTCAGTGCTATCTGGTAACAAGTTCTCGATAGCTTCTGGTCTCCTCGGGCCTTCCCTACTTTATCCCCAATGAGAAATTTTAGCTTCATGTGATAGGTCGACACCACTGCTTGGAATGTGTTGAGCGCTGGTCTTCCTAGAATCACATTATAGGCCGACTCAACGTCGACTACAACGAATCTCACCATCTTTACCTTCCTTAAGTCACCTTCCCCCATTACGACAGCAAGCGTGGTTTCCCCTAGGGGTGCGACTTCCAAGTCGTTATACCCAAAAAGTGAGGTGTGTAGGGGCGTAAGCTCGATGTCGAGTTCCATCCATTTGAGACAGTCGTAAAAGATCACATTCACTGAACTTCCTGTGTCGACAAAGATCCTCTGTACTTCATAGCCTGATATTTGAGCAGTGATCATCAAAGCATCATTGTGAGGTCTCTCGACCTTTTCCACATCCGTTTGCCCGAAATTCACCACGGGACCGTTCTCCTCGACCTGCTGCACTTCAGCTTTTCTGTGGCGGCCCCGAGCAATATGCCCTTCTGGCTCGATTCGAGTCTCCGTCAATCGGCCCTTCGAATATCATATGAATTATTCCTCTTTTCTGAGGAAGCTCCTCCTTGTCGGGTGTTCTCGCCCTCTTGCAGGGGCTCTTACTTCTTTCCCTTTGCCGACTAGTCCTCTCTTGATCCTTATAAATGAACTCCTTCAAATGGCCGGCCTGTTGGTGTTATATACTTAAGCTTTGCTTTAGTGGATATTTCACTTGTTATTTC
>CACSLK010027831.1:19156072-19171894 GCA_902706635.1 Striga hermonthica
TCATTGGGATCGACTAGCTTGCTCGATCATTATCCTGGTCGAGCGATGGATTGCTCGATCATGAGTCTGGTCGAGCGATGGATTGCTCGATCATTAGTCTGGTCGAGCGATTGATTGCTCGATCATTAGTCTGGTCGAGCGATGGATTGCTCGGTCATTAGTCTGGTCGTTTCCCTGAATGTTCGATTTTCCCGCTTTTTGGCTCGGCTCCCTCTTGGTTTGACCTTCTCGACCGGCCCAGAAGACCGGTTTAGCTTTATGTATATAATATCCCATATCATAATGCTACCAATAGCAGATGCATAAGGTATATGATTCATCCGTTCTCTTTCTTCAGGTGTCTTTGGAGACATCATCTTAGAAAGAGAAACCCCATGACTCATTAGAATATATCCATGTTTGGATTCTTCCATACTAAACTGCTTTAGTACCTTATTTATGTACGTAGACTGGGATAGTCCGATCATCCTTTTAAATCTATCTCTATAGATTTTTATCCCTAGGATAAAGGATGCTTCTCCCAAATCTTTCATGGAGAACTGTTTAGACAACCATGTCCTTGTTGACTTTAACATCCCTACATCATTCCCAATGAGTAGTATGTCATCAACATAAAGAACAACAAATGCAACTGCACTCCCACTAACCTTCTTATAAACACATGGTTCATCCAGATTCTTATGAAAATCAAACGTTTTGATAGTTTCATCAAACTGGATGTTCCAACTCCATGAAGCTTGTTTAAGTCCATAAATAGACCTTTGAAGTTTACAAACCATTTGTTCACTCCCACTGGATATGAAACCTTCCGGCTGTTTCATATAAATGACTTCCTTAATGTTTCCATTAAGAAAAGCAGTTTTCACATCCATTTGCCATATCTCGTAGTCATAATACGCAGCTATGGCTAACAATATCCGAATAGATTTAAGCATTGCTACTGGTGAAAAAGTTTCCTTATAATTAACTCCTTGTTTTTGAGTATAACCTTTAGCAACCAGTCTTGCTTTAAAAGTATTTACTTCTCCATCTACACCACGTTTTCGCTTGTAAACCCATTTACAACCTATGGGTACAATACCCTGTGGTGGTTCAACCAAAGTCCATACTTTGTTTGAATACATGGAATCCATTTCGGATTGCATAGCTTCTTGCCATTTATCAGAGTCAATGTCCAACATTGCCTCATCATAGCTTATTGGATCATTATCCAAAAGGAGTCCCTCTTCATTGTCTTTTGACAATAGGTATAACCTTTCAGGCGCCCTAGAAATCCTTTCGGATCTCCGAAGAGGTTGTGTTTCAGATGGTCCAGTCTCTACTGGTATGTTATTTGTGGTACTTAGTGGAATTTCTTGTGGTTCTTCATTAAGTTCTACAACTCTGCCATTCTTAGAGAGGCATTCTTCCTCTAAACATACAGCATTCTTCGAAACAAACACCTTTTGTTCAGAGGGGTCATAGAAATAGTACCCAATAGACTCTTTTGGATACCCCACAAATTTGCATAAGATGGATCTCATATCCAACTTACCTCCCACTAACTGCTTCACATAAGCAGTACAACCCCATACTTTTAAATATTTGTACGAGGATGTTTTGCCATACCATATCTCATATGGTGTGATCGGTACAACTTTACTTGGCACTCTATTCAAAATATGTGCTGCTGTTTCTAAGGCATAACCCCAGAATGAAAGAGGTAAATCAGTGAAACTCATCATCGATCGAACCATGTCTAAACAATGTTCGATTCCTCCTTTCTGAAACTCCATTGAGTTGTGGAGTTCCAGGAGGTGTCCACTGTGAAATAATCCCATTATCTCTTAAATAATCAAGAAACTCATTGGTTAAGTATTCACCACCTCGATCCGATCGAAGAACATTAATACTACGACCAATTTGTTTCTCCACTTCATTTCTGAATTCTTTGAACTTTTCAAATACTTCAGATTTGTACCTTAATAGGTATACGTAACCATACCGTGAATAATCATCAGTAAAAGTTATGAAGTAGTGGTAGTTCCCCTTGGCACTAACATTTAGTGGTCCACAGACATCTGTATCGATCAAATCCAACAGACCTTTAACTTGCTCCACTTGTCCTACAAATGGTGATTTAGTCATTTTACCTTTAAGACATGACTCACAATTAGGCAACCTTTCCTCTTCCCTAAGGTCGAGTTTTGATCCTAATTTGTGAATCCTTTTTTCAGATATATGACCTAATCTAGCGTGCCAAATTGTGAATGAACTATGATTATTAAATTTCTTTTTATTTTGTTGAATAGTTAGGATGGGACTTTGTGGTGTAATGGTATATAACCCATTTGTCAAATTTCCGAAATAAATAAAAGTTGTATCTTTGAAAATGGAACATCTTCCATTCTCAATTACGAATTTAAAACCTTCTCTATCCAGTGTTGGAATAAAAATAACGTTTCTTATTAAATCCGGAACATACAAACAATTTGTAAGACAAATCTTTACATCATTATTTAAAGCTAGATAAACAATCCCAATTGCTTTGGCAGCAACCTTTGCTCCATTGCCCATCCTTAGGATTGTTTCATTATCTTCTAGCTTGTTACTTCTTGCCATCATCTGCAAATCATTGCAAATATGTGACCCACAGCCGGTATCCAATACCCAAGAAGAATCTTTAACTGATAAGTTAACTTCAACAAAATAAGTTCCTGAACCTTTCAGTTTTGCAAGATACTCCTTGCAGTTCCTCTTCCAATGCCCAGTTTTACCACAATGATAACATTTATTGGGTTCAATTAATTTGTTTTGTTCAAGGATACTTGCAATTGGATTTTTAGCCATTTTAGTAGACTGATCTACAAAACAACACACGAAGCAGAAAATAATTAGACTATGGAATTCATATTCATTTAATATTAGGTCTTTAAATATTAAATGTCTCCCACTAATTTAATTAAAACCCCATTTTAATTATGAAAATCTAATTTTCATAGTGGGCTTGAAATCCAATAAAAATATTCCATATCCCAAGAATATGAGTACGCATGGAACATTTATACTGGTAGTCAACTTTTTGACAATTGTATCAATATACAACCTTCTAGATATTTTGCCTCACCTTTCCTTATATACCTCAAGAATATGACCGTATATATTACTCGGTGTCAAATCAAACCCATCAAAACTTTCATGATAACGGCCCACCTGAGTGTCCCACGACTCATGGTCAACACAAAGAGGAATCCGTCTCACAAGTATCAATATACGTAGTAGAATCACAGCTTTCGACACAAAACCACCCCACGACTCATGGTCAGTGATAGAGCATCGTAGTATCTCATGTCGTCTACTTTTTGAAGGAAGGCCTGGATTAATAAGTCCCAGCTTATTTTTATCCATTATTGATATGATATGAATTAATCTTATTAATTCTTTAGGGTTCCGTGATCTCATCGTTTACCATTTTTACGTTTATTTACCATTTCATCCATCGCATGAATCGAAAACATAAATAAACCTAACATACATCTAATGCATGCATACGGTGGGATGATCATGTCCTTGCCTATACGACCCATTCGAGCCAAAATGGGTCTATGCCTATGTACGTGATAAAACAAATAAATAGAACTACTTTTATTACAATTCATTTTATCTACCCGTACAAGCACAGGCCTTCGAGATTTACAACTTGTAAAATTACCCACACAATCGTGTGCATTTCGCATCGAACGGTCTCCACCTTTGATCTAATCTTTCTAACGATACAAAAATTTAAAATTTTACAAATCAAATCTCAAGAGACTCGCAGGTCTCGATAAATTACATTCATTCAATCTTATTGAATAATATACAACATTCAACCATATTGAATAAAACATGCAAACATTCAATCATATTGAAATAAAATGCATCCATTCATTCATTATGTGTAAAAGGCTCATGATCATCCCTAAATAAAAACATTCATCACATGAATAAAAAAAAATAAAAATTATTTTTTTTTATTTTTTTATTTTTATCAAGTCGCGACTCGCGACTTTCGCGACTCCATGTCGCGACTCGCGACCTCAACTCACGACTCGCGAGTCCGACAGAGGCTGATCAACAAAATCTCGCGACTCGCGAGTCCAACTCGCGAGACATGTCGCGACTCGCGACTCACTCGCGACCTATGTCGCGACTCGCGAGAAACTGGGGCTCGAAAAATAGAATTCGCGACCTGTAAATTGCATGTCCCGACTCGCGACATCATGTCGCGACTCGCGACTTCATGTCGCGACTCGCGACTTCATGTCGCGACTCGCGACTTCATGTCGCGACTCGCGACTTCATGTCGCGACTTCATTTTTTTTATTTATTTTATAATTAATATGTTTATCTCGTAAACATTTAATTATCTTGTTTATCTTATAAACATTAACAAATCAAAATCTATTTTTAAAGATGATAACTGTGGCTCTGATACCACTGTTGGGTTCGCCTGTACCGTACGAGCTATACGCAGCGGAATTTAAAATTTTATAAAACATGAATTTAACAATTAAATACATAACTCGTACATACATATGGCGAATTAATAGATCGTCATCTTTAAAAATATGTAATAATACAAATTTTGATTTGTTCGATAATAAATACAATATTTATCGTTAAACTTGAACTCCTTCAAATTGACGATGAACGAGGGAATCGATTCCCGGTTTGATAACTGCAACGCTTTGTGGTTACTCGCTTAGGAATCCACGTGTCTTCCCTCTAAACGTATCCACCTTTCAAATTCCGGTTCCGATAGCCTCTTTCTTCGCTAGTAGAAAAGTATCGATTTTGTATAGGAATATTAAATTATATAATATTTTGGGAGATAATGTAAGAACTCTTTCTTAAATTATATTTGAAGAACTTTTCTTCTTTTTCAACTCTTTGGAAAAATTCAAGACTTAGCTTAAAAACCACTTAGCTATTTATGCAAATAATTTGCATCTATTTATACTAAACTTTTTAGCATAAAATAATCAATATTTAGTAATATTTAAATAAAATCTGATTTTATTTAAATAAGATTACTAACTATTGACTTTTATATAATAAACAATTGTGAAGTGGTTCATAACCACCTTTAACCACCATTTGTTACAATCCTTTTATTATTTTTAATCTTTAAATCATATTTAAAGATGAAAATAATAAAATAATAACTCTTTATTATTATATTCTTTTTTTTCAATATTATCTAATTTATAATAATCATATTATTATTATTTTGGATTTGAAATTTAAAATCCCATTTTAAATTCCAACTTATTAATTTAGTAATTACTTTAATTACTAAAGTAATATCCAAAATACAAATAATCAATCTTATTGATTAATTTAGTATATTCCTTTTAATTGACATCTAATCAAAATTAAATTTTTGTCAATTAATTCTAACTCTTTAGAAATACAAATATTCACCATCATTCAAAAATTGGTGTGACCTTTTAGGTTCACAATTAATACTAGTAGTGGATTTACAACTCTTTGTAATTTGAGTTAATCTTTATTAACTCTTATTCATGAATTAACCCCTTAATTCATGAACCCACATATCATGGGAACACCTAGCAAGTAGCATGAATCTAGTATTAAGTGAATAGCGAGTAAACCTATTTCGATTACAATTACATACATGTAAAATACTTTCGACATCCAATTTCCCAATTAAGTCTTGGGTATGATTTTAGTCGAAACCCAAATTGATTTAATAACTATGATTCCATTTCAAGTTTAGTAATTCGTTTATGAATCTCTATTCATCCCGCCTTGGCCAAGGACTTTGAATTACTAACTATGAAACATATAGGAAATTCACTTATCTTCATAAGTGTCGAATCCTTTGTTGGCCACTAACAAACTTCTATACATATTAATATAATACCCAAAATATCCCTTTATACGATTGTGCTAGCAATCAAAAGGATAAATCAAAGTAAAATATAATATGCACAAAGTTACCATTGTGCCTCAAGTCTAAGGACCAATCATGTACTATTGTAACTTGAAAATACTTATTCGACAAGACAAATCATGGAACTTGAAAATACTTGTTCGACAAGACAAATCTTTCATTAAGTATTTTCATATGGTCATGTTCAGTGAACTTGTTCTCTAACAAGCACTCACATATATGTACTTGCGTCCCACGCTAATGTTGATGGAATGCAACATTCTTGTCCAACAAGCATACATACTATGTGCAATTCTTTTATGGATTATTCGATATCCTATCTCGAAACATTCATCGAATTGGAACTTTATTTAAGATCACGACTTTCAAGATATGTTCCATGATTACCATCTCTATGCGCAACCATATGTTATAACCATAAGTGATCTAGGGATTTTATCTTAAGTGCAATTATATGATAAATGCTTACTCTTAAGATAAAGTAATACCTTTTAATTAATATAATTCCAATAGATTGTATTTACAAGTAGAATACATCCAATCAAAATTGGAACGCTGGGTATACTACTCTAACAATATATATACACACACAATGATATTATTTAACAATAATAAGCATTTAAAACAATTAGACATTGAATGACAATAATAATAATAATAATAATAATAATAATAATCACATTAGCAAATAATAATAGCAATAAAGAGGACAATTATTAATAAGGAAAAATAAATAATAACTCCAAAATCCACAATCGAATGGGGTATTACACTAATGGTCTGCAATGTGGTGGTCCATGATAAAGGTGCTCTTACTAACACTGACTAGCTGGCCAGTGTCTCGCTGTAGTGGTCCAAAAGACTCATGAGATTTACTAGCCCATTATCTTTCGCACGAGTGAAAATGATAATGTCATCCGCATAAGAGAGGTGGGAAATGGGAGGCCCACAGCCACGCGTGCAGTAGGTCATCTTCAGAAAGTCGCGAATGAAGCTGTCAAGGCAGCGAGAGAGATAGTCAGCCACCAGAACAAAAATGGAGGGGGATAGGGGGTCCCCCTGACGAAGGCTGCGGGTAGAAGGGAAAAAGGTCGTGGGACTACCATTAATCAAAACGGAGAACGTGTAGTGCTCCACACACGCCTCCACAAAGCTAATCCATCGGTTAGGGAATCCCATCCGAAACAGTACCTCTCTGAGAAACGACCACTCGACCCTATCATATGCTTTGGTCATGTCTAGCTTCAGCACAAGGTTCGAGGTTCGTGTTCGATTTGCATGAGAGATATCGTGTATCATTTCCTGATCCAAAAGGATATTATCACTAATGACTCGATCTTTGATGAATCCACTCTGGTTCGGAGGGACAAGGTGGGGGAGGAGAGGGGAGAGGCGCCCTTTGAGGATTCTAGAGATGATCTTGTAAGTCACGTTGCATAAGCTGATAGGTCTATAGTCGGACCAAGAACTAGGTCCTGATCTCTTCGGGATCAAAATGATGGAGGTTGTTGTGAAGGACTCTGACATCTGGTGGCCCGAGAAGAAATCTCTCACAGCTTCCTCTACGTTAGTACCCACAATATTCTCCCAGCAAGACTGGAAGAAGGGGGACGTGTTGGGTTCTGTGAGGAACGTCAAACAACATGCACAGTATTGAAATTTATCGAAATAAATCCTAACGCAGCGGAATCTATAGTTAGGATATGAACGTTTACCATTTAAAGTTTTGCCGACTCTGAGACAATGTAGAGTACCGTTGATGAAGTTCGCCTGAACACCACAATCTAATGGGCAGGTAGATTTGGCCTTTAGTCGATTATAATCGACATGTCAAACGGATCACGGTTGCACGGTGGCTCGGTCTCTGCATCGGTGCAGCGGCGGCTTGGGCGCGTCGGGCGCAGACAGCAGCGTGAACGCAGACAAGCGCTGGCAGGACTCCTCGGCGCTTGAGGACTGGCTCTGTGCGTGAGCGCGCACGCGGGAGGGACTCCTATGCCTAGACGGACTGGGCGCTGGCGTTTGGGACCACGCGGGCATGCGCTACAAATCTCCTGGGCGTGCGAGAAGTGTGCGCGCGTGAACTAGTGCGCGCTGGGACTTCGGGATTGGCAACGGCGAGCAGACAGTGCGGATGAGCAGCGACGATGCGCGTGCTACAGTCGCGCGCTAGGGACGATCGACGAACGTGGGGATGCACGAACAGGCGTCGGGCCTTTGTGCGGTGGTCCTGGGCGTCGCTGTTGGAACTGGCGTCGGGCCTGTGCGATGCGCGGCTGCTTGCGGTAGCGGGCGGCTGCGCTCGGCTGGGCTCAGGCGGCCTCCACCGGTGATTGGTGGATTCCGGCGGTGGCTCACGGCGGCGATGGGCGGCGATGTGAGGATGATGATGACCGGAATAAAATATATATTAGAGGCTCAATATATTGTACCAAAAATCCTTCTAATGGACTACCTAAACACCTACTTCGATCAAACTTGGTGGAGCATTTAATCGAATCTCCCTAACTCTCGAACAAAGCTATTTCTCGTGTGTATGTATAGAGAAAAGTCGGCCAGCACATCTATGTATGAGAGATTGGGAGATGGTGTATTTATAGGCTCCATTAGGGACCTTAAGGAGGTGCTAAATATGGGCTTATCCCATTTAGGCCTAGGAATCCTAATTCTACTCCAATACTAATTTAATATAGGAAGGAGATCTCCTACTAATCTCCATCTTCTAGAAGACTCCAAATTCTCCTAACACTACAGGAGATCCTAGTAGGAATATCTTTCCTATTTAAATTAATAACCATGGAATAAAATTATTTCCTAATTTAGGAAGCCTAATTCTACTCCAATTAATTATTTAATGTAGGAAATATATTTCCTACTAATCCCCATCTTCTAGAAGACTCCTTAGTCTCCTAATCACAAAAGAAGATTCTAGTAGGAATTTATTCTCCTAATTAAATTAATTAATATAGAATAAAATTTATTCTTAATTAAATGGAATTAAATAATAAAACATCTCACTAGAGTAATATTATTGCTCTCCCCATTTAGCCACTATTTTACCAATAAAATTGAGTCTCCATGATTAAATAATATTAATCCGATTGATCGATTTACCTCCCTATTTTAAGATATAACGTCCGTTGATTAATTAAATTACTGACAAAATAATTAATCAACTTCTTATTTTTTTTTTCCAAAACGATAGAGAAATTATCATTAAACTCGAGAGGATAAAATCCTAATACAAAGGGTCCAACATAACACATCCGGAATAACAAACTGGGAGACACACTACACAGTGGTCTAAAGCCTCTAAAAGAGGAAAGAAACAACCGAAAATAAACCAAAGTGAATTATCCTCTACTGCTAAAGCCTAGAAAGATAAACACCTGGAGAAAGAAAATCTAACAAACTAAAATGAAAACAAGGATCAACGAGAAGCCGCTACTGAGAACTGAGTCCAGTCTGAGAGAGCAATCTTGACAGCTTTCACTTCTGGAATGAGGACTGCTTGGAATACCCATAGGTTTCTTGATTTCCAAAGCCACAAGAGGATGTAGGTTGACAATTGAATTCTTGCCTCTGAAACTTCGGAATGATCAAGTGAGTAGATTTTGTACCACCAGTCTTGGAAGCTAGTAGATTTGTCTGAAATGCCAGTCCAAGTGAGAGGAGAGAGGTTCCACACTCTTTGAGCTCTGGGGCAGTGTAAAAGAACATGATCAATTGTTTCTGTTGTTCCTTAACCATTATGTCAGACAATCGTCAACCTACAGGGTTTAACATAATGTTCCTTCCTGAGCTCATTTCGGGGACGTCATCAATCCAGCGCATTGGAAAATAGTGACCGTAAATAATTTATAATAGCGCATCATATAATTATTCTTACTTACCAAAATACCTCGTATGTCATCCTAATAAAATAGGAATCACTTGGTAAATCAAATAAATAAGAAATAAAAATATATGCCTATTTTATATTATCTTAAAGCTTAAGAGAACGCATCAATCACTGAAGGTCTAGGTTACAACAACGGTCAGTGAGTCTCATATCCTTATCCTTCCGTGGTCATGTTCAACACTTAACATAAGTGATAGTCTAATCCTTCAGTCAAAGACCAACTGAATCAAGAATACACCACAGTCTTTTTCCAAGAGGGATCTCACTGCCTGTCTAGACTCTGAACGAATAGTTTAGTCTTATAAGGAACCGATAGGTGATCTTTCTGTTGGAAACTCTTTGAACTACACTATCTCAATATAAGACATGGAGTATGATTTGCATAAATAAACAAACTGCAAACATATGTACTTTTACCGAAACATGATGGCCAGATCAAAATGGAATTGATAGAATCTGCAAAACATCACTTTTACAGCATACCTCTAACAATCTCCAACTTATGCTTTATAAGCTCATGGCTAAACAAAATAACCACAATTTCTTTCAATATAATTCTCAAAGATTAGTCTACTATATCGCCCTAACATCTGACTCCCATTCTTTCTACATGTCTTGCAATGACTTTCGCCGGTAGGCTCTTCGTAAAATGATCTGCTAGGTTGTCCTCTGATTGTATCTTGGAAACAACGACTTCTCCTCGTCCGACGATTTCTCGTATCATGTGGTACTTGCGCTCTATGTGTTTACTCGCTTTATGAGTCTATGGCTCCTTAGAATTTTCTACTGCTCCGCTGTTATCACAGAACACTGTGATTGCAGCGGGCAAACTCGGTACCACATCAAGGTCAAGGAAAAAATTCCTGAGCCAGACAACTTCTTTCGCTGCCTCTGAGGCTGCTACATACTCAGCCTCCATGGTTGAGTCCGCCACGCAATTCTGCTTGACACTCCTCCATACTATGGCTCCTCCTCTTAAAGTAAACACAAACCCTGAGGTTGACTTGTTTTCGTCTCGATCTGCCTGGAAGACAGAATCGGTGTAACCCAACGGAAGCAATTCATCTGCCTGGTAAATCAACATGTACTCCTTAGTCCTACGTAGTTACTTGAGTATATGCTTTACCGCAGACCAATGTTCCGGTCCTGGATTACTCTGATATCTTGCTACCATGCCCACGGCATAACAAATATTAGGTCGCGTGCACAACATAGCATACTTGAGGCTTCTTACTGCCGATGCATAAGGAACTGCCTTCATGTCCTCTACCTCTTGAGGCGTCTTCGGGGACATCCTCTTAGATAGAGGTATTCTGTGTCGAAAGCGTAAATCCCCTTTCTTGGAATCCTGCATGTTGAAACGCTTTAGGACAGTGTTTATGTATGTGGATTGGGATAGGCACAACTTTCTTTTCTCTCGGGCGCGAATGACCTTGATTCCGAGAACATGTCCTACTTCTCCCAAATCCTTCATATCAAACTGCTTGGATAACCATACCTTCACATCTGATAACATTTTCACATTGTTTCCAATGAGAAGAATATCATCCACGTACAGCACTAGAAAAACCACCACGTTTCCATCACTTTTCTTGTACACACAGTGCTCATCCGGACATTGGGTAAATCCATATGTCCTCATCCAATTTCCCATTAAGGAAAGCGGTTTTAACAACCATTTGCCAAATCTCATAATCCATATGAGCGGCCACAGCCAAGAGAATCCTGATGGAGTTGAGCATGGCTACCGGCGAAAAGGTTTCCTCATAATCGATCTCTTCTTTCTGAGTGTACCCTTTTGAAACAAGCCTAGCTTTGAAGGTCTCAACCTTCCCATCTGCTCCTCTCTTTCTCTTATAGTACCACTTGCATCCAATGGCGCGAACGCCACTGGGTGGCTCTACAAGATCCCAGACCTGATTAGAGTCCATTGACTTTATTTCAGATTTCATCGCCTTTTGCCAAGACTCTGCGTCCCAATCTTGGAGTGCCTCATTATATGTCCATGGGTCGGATTCAAGAACGTCCGAGACGGCCTCAAAAGACTCTCCCAGACCCATGAACCATTCGGGCTGCCGAACAACCCTCCCACTATGATGAGGTACTACCTGCTCAGGTGCAACGTCAGCGATACGTGTTGCAGTACTTTGTGGTGTAACATCTAGCGCACTCGGTATTGAAGTACTCACTCTTCAAGAACATATCTACTACTAGGTTTAGGATCTAAGACATAGTCTTCTTCCAAGAACCTAACATTCGTGCTAACGATTACTTTCTGGTCCTCGGGACTATAAAATAGACCAGTTTTCGTTTCCTTAGGATATCCCACAAACAGCCTTACTTCTGTTCTCGGTTCCAACTTATCAGTATCGGTTCTCAGCACATGTGCTGGACTACCCCAAATCCTGAGATGCCTTAGACTAGGCTTATGCTCAGACCACAACTCCAATGGTGTAGACGGTACTGATTTAGAAGGTACTCTATTCAGAATGTATACTGCTGTTTTTAGGGCATATCCCCAAAACGAATCTGGTAAACTACTATAACTCATCATTTCCCTAACCATTTCCATAAGAGTCCTGTTCCTCCATTCTGCTACGCCATTCTGCGGAGGCATGCCAGGCCCAGTCAGCTGGGACGTAATCCCATTATCCGTCAAGTAGCTCCTAAATTCATTCGAGAGATATTCGCCACCACAATCTGATCGTAATGACTTGATACTTTTTCCTAACTGCTTCTCCACAACTGCCTTACACTCTAAGAACTTCTCAAAGCATTCAGACTTGCAGTGCAGAAAGAAAATGTACCCATATCTCGAGTAATCATCGATAAACGTAACGAAGTACTCGAAATCACCTCTCCCTTGAACACTCATAGGACCACGTAGATCGGAATGAACTAGCCCTAACACATCTTCGGCTCTATGCTCCTTTGAACTAAAAACCCTCTTAGTCATTTTACCTTCCAGGCAAGACTCACAAGTTGGAAAAGCGTCGACTTCTAACGACCCCAAGGGCCCGTCTGCTACCAACCTTTGAATCTTCCTAAGGTTAATATGACCAAGTTTTAGATGCCAAAGATATGTTTCGTTCATTTTAGAAGGTTCCTTCCTCTTATTTAGATTAGATGATGAATTAAGTAATTGTTTCGGTTGCAGTGGAGATGACTTAGATTCTAGAGAGTATAGATTGTCAACTAATGAACCAGAACATATGAACTTTTTTCCAAAACAAATAACAACTTTATTATCAAACGTAGTGGAAAAACCGTTCATAAACAACTTAGAAACTGAAATTAAATTATTTCTAAAACTAGGAACATAAAGACAATCTTTCAAAACTAGAAACCTATCTAAGTCAAAATCTAAATAGACGTCTCCCACTGCAACTGTTGACGCTCTACTAGCATCGCCCAAGTAGATGGTAACTTCTCCTTCCCTAAGTCGCTTGGTTTCCTGGAACCCTTGCAATGAATTGCAGACATGATCAGTAGCCCCTGTATCTACACACCAGGTACTGGTAGATAACACCTCTAAAAATGTTCCAACGACTAAAGCAAAAGGTGTACCTTTGTCGGATTTCCTAGGGAGAGGACAGTTTGCCTTCCAGTGTCCTTTCTGCTGACAATTGTAGCACTTGCCTTTCGGCTTCTTCGCTTTTTGTCGAGGTTGCGCGTCACTCATGACCGCCTTGCCCTTTCCTGCTGACTTCTTCCTCTTCTTGTCCTTAGGAGCCTTAGAAATGGAAGCTTCTCCCCGATGGGCTACCATAGCTTGGGTCTTCTGACGAAACAGGCCCTCTACCGACTGAAGTTCAGCAACAAGTTCCGGAAGAGTCATCAACATCTTATTCATGTTGTAATTCAATCGGAATTGTTCGAAGCTCTTCGGTAAAGACTGAAGCACTATATCGACCTGGGTTTTCCCGTCAATAAAAGCCCCAAGAACCTCCAGCTCATTCAGCTGGGCCATCATAGCAAGAACATGTTCCCTTACGGGAGTGCCCTCGCGCATGGTCATGTTCATCAGAACCCTCATGGCCTCTTGTCGGGCAGCCCGCGACTGATGACCAAAAAACTCCTTGAGATTGAGGAGCATGTCTGCTGCAGTGTTCATAGACTGATGTTGATGTTGAAGTACATTTGACAAGGATGCCAAGATGTAACACTTCGCCATCTCGTCAGCCTTTTTCCACGAGCATACTCCTCTTTCTCTTGGTCTGGTGCATTGTCAGCAGGCACAGCCGGACAAGCCTCAACAGTAGCAAATTTGTACCCTTCAGTAGTTAACACTATATCCAAGTGCATTTTCCAGTCAATATAATTGGGACCAACAAGTTTGTTTTCTTTGAGAATTACGGACAACGGATTGAAAGACATTTTGAATTCCAGGGGTCATGCAAACATAGTCTTTACTCAGTCAAGTAGTTTTGAATTTATACATCAAATATTGATCCCATGTAACAATATTCAAATAAATTCACCAACACCTCAAAACACCGAATCCCCGCAGGCCACGTAGTGTGGACGTCTACGGTTCAAACATTCGCAAGAGGAGGGATAAATCCCATTAGCTTAACATACTGCAGAGCAATACTTAACTAATAGTCTGTTACATCTTTTGGCCAGCGCAATTAACTTTATAAAAGAATAAAAACGACCTTATTCTTTGGGACTATCGTAATTATTTGCACTTTAAGTGTAACCCATTAATTGGTACTAAGTTTACTACCAAAATTATACGTCCACCTTTGGGTGACCGGTACGCTTTTCAAATGGCTCACTATAACCATCCCGAAAAAGATTCTTCCCTGTGAACTTTAAAATAAAACGTCCTTTGGGCTCTAATTAAATCACTTCACTGACAAACCTATAATGGAGGCCTTGGATGTAATTTATTTCAACCCATTACACACTTAATATAATTTATTTATTTTATGGAATTTTCTAAAACATGTTTGTATTTGCACATAAGCAATCACATAAAACATGCATGATTAATGATCAATAATAAACTAAGAACTATAATCCAACTATCATGGCCATTAATCAATCTCCAATGTTACGGATAAAACACAGTCCTGTCCTTGTTGAGTGTATCCTCCGTTTCAGCTATTGGAACTCCCCTTTCGCAGTGACTCCCACTGAATTGGTTGTCTCCGGGAAAATCGCCATTGGATCATCACCATGGCATCCGTGTACGTGTTTATCGCCTTGCCCCGTCAAGGTTGGTCCACGCCCGCCGAATCAACAATGAATAATACAAAACAATTACATAATTCATCCTATGACCCACGCAGGAGCCATACATGAGTTTCTATGAAAGCAATAAACTATGCGGTGTCCCACCGCGCGAATAATTTATTACAAGCATTCACCAACCCAAAAATTCCTTGACATGTACAAGGCTTTAAAAACAACATACATTCAACATGAATTAAAATCCACACATACGGGCCACAATAGTCGAATTCGAAACACCTACAAAAACTTATTGCAATTTCTAATCTACTATACCGTTGCGTCCGTATGCACATAATTCATGTAGACAGGCAAAGTCAAAAATTCAAACTGTGCACGAGTTTGCATTAAACCTGGGCTCTGATATCAGTTGTTGGGTTCTGTAAGGAACGTCAAACAACATGCACAGTATTGAACTTTATCAAAATAAATCTTAACGCAGCGGAATCTATAGTTAGGATATGGACGTTTACCTTTTAAAATTTTTCCGACTCTGAGACGATGTAGAGTACCGTTGATGAAATTTGTCTGAAGACCACAATCTAATGGAAGGTAGATTTGGCCTTTAGTCGATTCTAATCGACACGTCAAACGGATCACGGTTGCACGGTGGCTCGGTCTCGGCGTTGGTGCAGCGGCCGCTTGGGCGCGTCGGGCACAGACAACAGCGTGAACGCGGACAAGCGCTGGCAGGACTCCTCGGCGCTCGCGGACTGGCTCTGGGCGTGTGCGCGCACGCGAGAGG
>CACSLK010027831.1:19280491-19297431 GCA_902706635.1 Striga hermonthica
CACGCGGATGGCGATGGGTGCACGTGGGTGTACGATAGAGGATTGGAGCGCCGGTGTAGGCGGGACGCGCTGGGAGACCACGGGGCGCAATGACGATGGCGAGACGGCGGGCGTGCGGAGCACTCGCGAGGGTGGCTGGGACGCGCGGACGCCAGGCAGCGAAGATGCAGCGCGCGTTGGGCGCGCAAGTGTAGGAGACGCGGGCGATGGCCTAGACCGCGTAGGAGTAGGAGTACCGGGCGACGACAGGCACGCGCGTGAGGGGACCTGCGAGAATGCAAGGCGCGCGACAGCACGCGAGTGGGAGCAGGCGCGGACGGAAGCCTTAGCCTCGTAGGCTTAGGAGTGCTGGGCGCACACGCGCGAGAGGAGGTCGGCGGAGACCGGGAGCGCGCGAAGGCGCTCGCGTGCAAGGAAGACGAGGCGCGCGAGGCAAGAATAGGTAAGCCGAAGGGCGGCGCGCAAAAGGAGGCAGCCGAAGGGATTTTGAGGCGGCTAAGGAGTTGGACGCATGACTTGAGCTTCAAGTAAATTGTGGTGCAAGTCAAGTATTTTTTAGTTATAGTAATATTAGGATTTTATTGCTTTCTAGTATTAGGATTTCTATTATTGCTAGATTTAAGAGATCTAGATTGATTAGGCTTAGATTTAATTCTGCACCTATAAATACCCATGTACCTCTTCATTATTGAAGATGTGGAGAATTGATGAGTGAATAGAAAAGGGGAACATTGTGTTCTACGTGTGTACAAGCAAGGTCGTAGTGCGTGTTTATCCTTCTATCGTGTCGGAGAGAAGGCCATTAGTGCGTCTTGAAGTCACAGTGTCTAAGAGGAGGCCCTGAGAGCGTCTGTTAGTCATAACTATCGTGTGTAGTCGAAGGCCCTGAGTGCGCGATTACTCACAGCCGAATAGACAAGAACCGCGATCTGCGATTCCCTCATCATTGGTGCTTTCATTGAGAGGTGCTGATCCATGTTTTTGTCTATCTATCTTTTTCTTTTTTTTTCGGTTTTGCCTTTTGCTGAGGAGGCCGAATTTATTTTTCTTTTTGTTCGAATTTTTGGTTCGATTTTGTAATGCCCCATGTGTTGTTGAATAATATTGGGATTATTTATTTAGTTATTGCAATATTATCATTATTTCCCCTTGTTTGTCTAATTCTTATTATTTATTTAAATAACTAGTACAACACCCGTGTATTACACGGGTGCTTGTTAAAAAATTATTTTTAAATTTTAAGATTAATAAGAAAACTATATGAAATTTAGTTTACTTTTTTACAAAAAAAATATATTACTATATATTTTAAAATGATATGTGTTACTTATGACTTACATGTATTATATTATATTATTTTTTATAATTTATATCATATAACTACTTGAAATATAAATATATTAGTTGATAAATAATTTTATTTTTCTAATTAATATTAAAAATAATGTTATTATTGTTATAAAGATAAATATAAATTATTATTTTAATACATACAATATGGATGTTAAATCGAAGCTCATCAATTACATATGTAAAACTGATAAAAATTAAAAAAAAAAGTTATTAACTTTTAAAATACATATACAATTCAATAGTTATAATAAGGAATAATATTAAAATACAATTAATGCATGTAACATGACCATAAATAATCAACATATTTATGGTAATCCGAACCTAATTATTGTTGGTTTGGAATTAAATTAAAATTTATCCAAGCCTAATAACGAAGCATGTAATTTTGCCACATAGGATTCCAAAGCACCAGAAGCAGCCACGTAGGCTCAGCGCGTTCTGTATTAATATATAAGGGGGATAATAAATATTATTATTACATATATATTGTTTATTATTATTATTATTGAGATTAAATATCTAATTAGTTAATTGCCTATTTATATTTAAATAAATATTAGTGTGTGTTATATACATATAATTATTTGTCTGCTTATATTTTAATCGAGCCGAACCGAACCGTTTAAGTATAAGTCAAACAAAGAGAAACCCGGCCTGTGCCCGACAACCGCACCCGCATACAACCGGCCCCTTTCCCTTGTGTTTTTCTTGGATGGCAAGATTTTAATCCTAGGTTTATAGTTATGTGTATAACCCTCCTCTCCTCATATTATTTACGCCGTTATCACCCTTTTTCTCTCCATCCTCTCAAATCCTCCTCTTCCCTAACGACTAAGGCTTAAGGAGCAGACCAACATTCTGGAAATCAAACTTCCTCATACCTCTCTTCTCTCTCAGCAAAACCTTGCAGGAGAATCAGATTCAAGCAATACAAGAAACTCAAATACAGAAGAATCATATTTAAGTCTCGATCACGTGAGTAGAGCCGTCGGCCCAAAACCCCCGATGACAGCCCTCGATCGAAGCTCTCCTATGCCGACAATTCCCTGCCCGCATGTGGGAAAACCGCTGCCAATCCCCGACTTCGTGAGTCACGAGTGCCCAGCAGGCCACCGTGTATAGAACTGAGCCCTGTTCGTCGGAGACGAGCAATCAGCCGCCAAGGTTGCCGTGGGAGACCAACGACGTGGGATCACCGCCACGTTCAAGCATCATTGCGGACGACCAAAAATCCTCCAGAGACGTCGTAATTCACCGTGTAACGCGGGAGCAGCAGCCAACAGCCGTTCATCGATCAGGACTCGAACTCGCTTGTTGTTGCCGTTGATTTCTGATTTGGTGAAGACGTTGCCCGACCCCTGTACAGCTCACTCCCGCAGCAGTCGCGCGGCAGCGCCATGCTCAACCTCCTCGCACAGCCATGTGGTCTGACCGAACACCGCGCTGTGTACGCGTAACCGGAATTGGAACACATCGCCAGGAGACGCGTAAATCACCACCGTGAACCGTCAGATCTCAGCCCAAGTCGCCAACCTCCGATTGGCCGCAACACACCTTCACAGCACGTCCTCAAACGAGCCGCGTCGCTCAGCAAAATCGCGTTGGCCAACCACAAGCAGCGAGACCGTGTCCTGTTTCCGGCGACCTCTCCTTCGAGCTCTATCTAGCGATCTTCGCAGGCCGACCGTCGACCACCCCGTTGCCGGAATCCTACGCGGGTGCGCGAAAAAGGAATTGAATTTCTAGAAATTGAGTTTTGGGAGATTAATTTGAGTGTGTGCCGATCGATTGGAAATTGGGAGAAATAGGGGAAAAGAAATATTGATGTCGGGGAGAAAGAAAAGAAGCGAGAGAAGGAGAAAGAAATAAGAGAAAAGGAGAGGAAAAGAAAAGGTAAAAGAAAGAGAAAAAGGATTTGGGCCAAAGTGAGATTGAGCCTTTTGGGGTTAGATTTTGGACTGCAAGATAAAATATTTGGGCTCTATTGATGATAGTAATTGGGCAAAGAAAATAAATATAGCCTAATTCAATGTGGGCATTGGAAGGAGCATTGACCCGATCGATCCTCTCGCCACCCGTTTCGTGATCTCTCCTTGGAGTACGGTAATGGGTGGCTATCCCTCGTCTTTTAATGTTATTTGGTGTTTAACGATGGTCTTAGTGTTAATTTGGTTTCTAATGATGTGTTAAATATCGTGTTACGTGATTTTGAGTCGTGATTTATTCGGTTTATTGAAGAAATCGATGAATCAGGTTTAATTTCGTGGAAAGCTTGTGGATTATTGGACTTAGAAATGTCCTTGACACAATGGCTTTGACCTTGTGTCGTTTCGATGTATATATTGTAAGATACGAATTTTTTAAAATCATGCTGCAGCCCGTTTTTGCTAAAATCACTATAATTCGTGTATTACTCAAAAATTATGATTTTTGGATATGTTGTTGTACTTCAAGATATCTTGCTGCTGTAAAAATTTTAAAGTTAAATTCGTACTGTAGCTATTTTAGATTATTTAATTTGATTTCTGGGCAGATTTTGCTTAAATTATTTAAAATATTTAGGAGCATGTTTAGGGGTTTTCCTTTGGTGAAAATGTGTGTTTTTCAGTCTTCTATATGTTGTAAAAATGTGAATTGGAAAGTCCAAGCCTAACTTCTTATGGTCCCATTCTTATAATTTTGAATTAATCCTTTTTAACCGTTATTGGCACCGGTTGGTTTTGATGGCAAACCCTTGATCTGTTGACCCTGTTTTTGTGTCAAACCTTCATTGTTTGCTGTTATATGATGTAATAATTGGTTGGTCGAGTCTAGGAGTCGTCCTAATGTTCCAACTCCACAACTTCCACGAGTTTCTAAGTCGATGTGATTCAACTTAAGTATAATTCCCGTTATCTGTATAGAGTCGAGATAGTTGCTTATGGGACTGTCTTGACTTATGTAGGTGTTTGACGAGCAGTGTCTCAATCACCTACGACTTTCTGGTTAATTTTCTTTATCATCCGGCACCAGGTGGGTTTTGAAAAATTGGCTATGCTGTAAATGTTATTACTGTTATTATTGTTTACTTGTGGTATGATCAAACTATGCTTGTGGAACATGTAACCTTCGATTTGAGTTGTACCGGCCGTCGAACGGTTATCCCCGTAGCTATAGAACGTACCCGATAGGTAATCTCCTCGTACCTGTCTAAAGCACAAGGTGCTGACAGTTTGTATTATCTGTCCAAAGCACGCGGTGCTGATAGTTGAGTCTCATACTGTTTGGGAATTGATTGTAAGACCCGAGGGGCATTCGATACGTGTATCAAACAGTTGGATTTACTCCTGCTGGCTGGGCATCGATTGTAAGACCCGAGGGGCATTTCGATACGTGTATAAGTTCAGTGGTCTCTTGATATAGGTGTGCACATGAGAGTAATTATTGATTATTGATGGGAGATTGGGATAGATTAATGTTTCTTATACATGCTGAGACCGTATCTTTTATTATTGATACTGTTTATTATTGAGGTTAACATTTATTGCATTGCGTTGAGCACTATTGTTTTTTTTGTGCTCATCCCCACCTGCTCTTCATGGATGCAAGTTAGTAATGGCGAGCACGACGGAGGGAGGCGAGTGGTGGTCATTTTATTGATTACTTCCACTGTTGAATTGTTTAAACTACTTATGCATTTATGAATTATGATTGAGTACCGGATTTTGATAGGGAGTGTACTCCCTGGTATTTGTGGATTGAAAAACCCAGTTTTGGGAGTTAATGTTATTTATGAACCCGGTTGGGTGTTGTCATGATCACTGAACCCGTTTGGGAGTTATATTTATGATATTGGTGGATATTTTGAAAATGAGTAGCGGCGCCATGTGTTTTGAAATAAATTTTGTAAAATTTATTCTAAATTTCGGTAATTAAATGTAGGGCGTTACAGTTTGGTATCAGAGCCAGTCTGCATTTCTGTAGACTGGTCTAAGTATGAAAATTTGATTATGAATATATGCTTGACACTGTGTTATGACCACTCGCTCTCGTCGTGCCGCGCCAGCTTAGTTATGAGTACCTGAATAATTTTTTTGAGGTTTCTGTGATATGCTTATTGATTATTGCAATGAAATTGGGGCTTAGGAATTTATTCTCCTCTTTTTAGACATCCTTGAACTCTAGCCGAGTGGAGAACTTGGTTGCATGAATTTGAACTCTAGTGGTATAGAGTTAAGTTCCGGGTTGAGAATTTGTTTGTTTGACAATTCGATATAATGTTATCGAGTTGAATTTTGTTTATAGCAGTGCCCTCGCTATAAGTCTTGGCGTCCTCAAGTGAGGACCACTCGCAATGCCATCTCGAAAAGAGAAGGCTTGAATAAAGGGAGCTGACGACCGAAGAAGTCCCCGTTGTATGGGTATTCGAAAGTCTGTAACCATCGTCGATAGGACCATCAGATGTGTATATAACCCAGTATAATGCGAACCGAGAGTAGAGTCTTGACGCCTTATTTATGCCGTTATTCGACCCCGAGGCGTGGTGGTGAAACTTGATACATAACACATTCGCAATTCTCGAGAGTGGCTAAGTCTCGAGGAAGACGACAGTGACCTATTCTCTTGCGAAAATTCCCTTCATCATATTAAGCCGCGAACGATTTTATAGCAGCAACATGACTTACCGAGAAACAGCTTGAACCAGTGATGGAGGCCGTGAATCGTACAGTCGTGGAGGCAAAGCAGTTTTCCAAACCGCTGCTTATTCCTTTTTTGTATGGCCAACGATTTTGAATTGTGCTTGAAGCTTCTTTCATTGTCCAATATTCGTATTTTGAGAATTCCGCCTGATCTTCCCTTTCCCGGCATCGAACTTTAGATGGGATTTAGCATCGATGATTATTTTTTTTTTTCTTTTTCTGTTGGCCCTTGTCTTGTAAAGCCTGTGTTGTGATACTTTTAACTCGATGCGGAAAGTTCAAGAGAACGAGCAACGTTGCTGTTAGTGGGAATGCAATAGATACCGGAGGTTTGCAATCGGCCCAGTACTTTTTCTCGTTTTGTCTGGGGTATAGTCGTGTTCAAGCCCCACCTTTGTTTCGTTGGGTTTTGGCCTTGTTTTGAAAAACCCGATTGCAAGTGAGATTAAGCATCTTTTGTTTCCGCTTATCTCTATTCGCTTGCAAAGTATGTGAGTTCCATTTGGATCTTATCGCTAAGTTATCACGAAGACTCGAGGGCACAATTTTCTATCGCCACTCTCATGAATAATCTACCCTCGAGGAAGACAATAATTATTCACCCTCGGCATCAAGACGAACGTACAGGAGCAGAAGTCATCACCAATCGGTTCGATAAAGAAGATGGAGTGATATGATGCATGTTAAGGAGTGTTTCTTTCCACCTTAGAATATTATGCAGAAATCTTTTAAGAAGGATAGTCGAGCCCAAAACGAGCGCCTCGTGGAGTGCAGAGCCACCTTCACCTTTGGTGTTCGCTCATTGTATCTTTAGAAGCTCATTTAAGACTGCTGGCATGGTTAGCTGCTTAAACCGAGAGCTGATGTGACGGCCGACACTGTCAGTCGGAAGAGCCGAATGAGCTAAATATTCATTATTCGGTAGTGACCGTCGGGAATGGGATTTTTTCTGATTGAGGAACCAATCCTCGTTTCTTTCGGGATGTTTTTCCCGACTCATATCGTAGGTTGTTCGGTTGATTAGAGAAGGAAGTGGACTTGGAGCTCGAACATGCCCCTTGCTATCTTTGAGACATTTGAAACCTTTGAAATTGTGAGACGACTGAAATATATTGGACCCAAAATTCTCGTTAATTGGTAAAACCATTTTTTTTTTTTTGGTGATCTGAGATTGAAACCTTATTGTGAAACTGTTTATATGGTTTTTGGTAAACCGAGTTAGTGATGCTCATCGGGTTTTAAGTGCTCAATAATTAGAAGATTATTTTCTCTCAAAGGATTGATGTGCTTGCGGATTTCAAAGTAATCACATATCGGGCGAAGACGGACCAAGAACCAACATCCTCATCAACTAACCGACATCTCATATCGGTTATGACACATCGGTTATGACATATTGGTTATGACTTAGCAAATCGATATCTATGACTTGCCAAACCGACCTCTTAAGGCGGCGCCAACTCAGCACAAATCATAATTACGCCTTGCCGAGTGGCGTGCTACAAGAAAGAATGGCAATCGGCCGCCATTGACTTTTCTAATGTAATGATTACAATTCTGATAAATGTTGTAAATAAATATAAAAGGGAAAGAGGAAGCTCCCTAAAAAAGAGGACACAGATAATATACGAACGATCACATTCAATACAATTTGTTTTCAACTTTCAGTTTCTAAATTAATTTTTCTTGAATACTCAACGTAGCTTTCACTATATTATCGTTGTTAATTCCCACATAACAACAGTTTGGCGCTAGAAGGAGGGCCTCATAAGTTTTTGAGGTTAACGTTCGCTGCTGTAGCCATATATTTGCTCGAATTTCCCATGTCTCAAACTGGTCGAGATCACACCTCTCATGCTGGTCAAAGCCATGCCACGAATCGTTCCCCAAGGCATTCAACACCCGCACCTTCGGTAACTAATATCGATAATTTTCTTCAAAACCCGGAGTTTATTCAGGGGTTGACATCGCTTATAGCCCGAGCCATGCCCAGAACTTCAAACACTATACCAACACCTACACCTTTTCCCACAAATCCAACAGAACATCCAAATCTTTCTCATCATGACCAAGAGACACATATAGCAGTATCACATGCTACTTCACAACCACGCCATACTTCCCAGCATCGAGATGATATGACTCGTATAACCGTTAATCCCGTATTAAATAACCGAGTCACGAACGAGCCCCATGTACAAGAAATGACTGCTGAAAGCCATTCTGCTCATCGTCAGAGAATTTCTTTACGTCCTAGACCCCCATCGCTGGTGCCTCGTGATCGTGAGGATTTACGGCATCAAATTGAACGAAATCGTGTGTCAAGACATAGTGCAGAGGAAATAGAGGTCCTCCGTAAAAGATTGGCTGAAATTGAGACTCGACAGGAATCACAAGAAGATTCTCCCCGACATGTTTCGACGTCGGGAAATGTCATCATTGAAGCTGATTCACCCTTGGCTCCCGAACTTACTGCGGAGGCACTCCCTGCCAAGATAAAAATCCCGTAAATTGGCATGTATGATGGAACTTCGGGTCCTGACGCACACTTGGGTCATTATACGTCTTGGATGGATTTGCATGGCGCCTCGGACGCTTTGAGATGTCGGATGTTTTCCCTCACACTGGGCCACGAGCGCAGAAATGGTATTACACTCTTCCACCCCATTCAATCTGGAAGTGGCAACAATTACGTGCAGCTTTCCGATCACAATTCATTGGAGCCCAAGTCTGTCTTATCCCGAAGGAATCAATCACTAATATCGTGCAAAAAGATGACGAAACCGTTAAGGACTATATATCTCGGTTCAATGACCGAATTCAGAATATGGAACCTTATCACCCTGAGACCTTGTTAGTGACCGCAATCGCTGGATTGAGGCCCAATTCGATGTTTCGTTGGACTTTATGTCAGAATAAACCGGCTACTTTTCAAGAATTTCTCGTACGAGCACAACAATTCATTATCGCCGAAGAATTGATGTAAGTTCCCAGTTTCGACTTCTCGATGAAGGAAAATGTAACGCCCCAAAGATTTTTAAAGACAATTCCGGACTTATCCAAAAATCTTGTTTTAAAATTTCGATAACCATTTATGGATTCATGAAACATTTGGCGTTACTTGAGAACTTTCCAAAGTTAAACACATAATCAGCATAAGGGAAACGAGAATATTCAACATAATTCAAGTTCCAAGACTAGATTTCAACATGTCTAGCAATAGGATTGTCAACATAATCCAAATTGATAAAGATATTCCACATGGTTCAACAGTTCAGCCAATCCCGAAAGCAATAGGGATGAATAACAAAGTCTAATAATCTCAACATAAATATCAAAGCATGCGGAAGCAATAAAAAGCATTAATAACGTTTGACCACCCACTCGTCTTCAGTCTCATCATGCCCAACACGTGCTTATCCTGCATCAATGAAGAGCAGGTGGGGATGAGCACAAATATAAACGAGGTGCTCACCACTATGCATAATATATTGGTAAGAAGCCTATACTAGAGTCATATGCAATTACATGGTCAAAAGACATAACACACCACTCTCCTACTCATCACTATACTCATGTGCACACCTATCATAAGCCGCCAAGGGTAAGCCCAAACTCGTCAGCGGGAGTACAGTCGTGCCGAGGTTCAACATCAACGGTCACGGCCCATCGACTAGGCTAAAATGAGTCTACCTATCACAAGGTTGGAGATCGCCCACCACTAGGCACCGTCTCATGACTCACACATACATTCATAGAACACAAAGTATAAAAATCTTACCTCAGTTATAACATAGCAAATTTTAGATTAAAACCCACCTGGAAATCGGGGTAGAATATCACACAAAAGCAAGTTCGTAGGTCGAGGGCTCAACTCCTCAAACACCTACATTTAAGTGAGATAATATATTAATAATCTATCTCACTACTCGAATTTAACATAAAACCCATGCTTAATAAAAATTAAGGCTCAAGGGTTTTAATCGGATTTTTCGTGGACTTGGAACTCTCTAGTTTTTGAAAAATATGACTCGGAGAACTAAATTGGGGTCTCGGACCTTAAAATAATTTTTATCCAATTTATTTTTTTCATTTTTAAAGTATTTTTAAAATTTAAATCGGTATTAAAAACGGGCTCCGGAACACAAAATTTGGCTAAAAACCGAACTGGGCCCAAGATGCCAAGCATTAATCAAGACTGTCCTACTTGGGCCGCACACATGCAAACTGGGCCGAAAAAGGACCTTCAAATTGGGCTGAAAAGGGGCCTGGAATCAACTGGGAAAACGCGGGCTGGAGCGGGCCATAATCGGGCTTGCGGGCTTCACCGGCTGAGACTGCTGGGGAAGCTTATGGGGCCGAGCGCGGGCCGCTAGCGGGCTTTACAGCCCGCGCTGCTGTTATCAAGGACAGGGTAAAAAAAATTTGGTAAGTGCAGGCACCAAGGATCGAACCCGCCACCTCTCACAACCCAGGCGCGCGTCAAACCACTAGACTACAGGCACTACTTCCGGGTTAATTTGCAAAGTTTAGTAAATGAAATTTTAAAGAGAACTGTGACTGAATTTGCAGAAACAGAGCTCGGCTGGACAACGAAGTTCGACCAATTTCTACAACATCACTCCCAACAACAACAGGGTTTCGACTACGAAGTAAAGATACGAACGTAACACATACAGCGTTTCGAAATACTTTTAAAAGAAACGAGTTTTGTCTCAAAAACAAAACGACTAGAATAACGGTTCGAACCAAACAAAAATACGAATAACAGACAAGGCTCGAACATTAACCCGAGACTCTGAATTGACTTGACCAAAGAAATCACAACAGCTAATGACCGATACACGTTAAAAGAGAGTTCCACAAGTATCCACGACAAACACAAAAAATCAACAAACAATAACGAACCGAACAAAGATCCGACGATCAACGAGAATCAATAGCCGAGCATGGTATATATTCAGCGAATAACACGAATACGCAAAAATAAACCGAAAAGGTTCGAAAGAATTTACCCGTCTTCGGGAATTTATGAGAAATCGAGAAACACGGTTCGGAACAAGATGGGACGAACGGAGCCTCGACGGGACTCGAAACTCTGAACACTGGGACCGCTTGCAAACAGCTACTCGCTGGAGGTGGAAGGCTTCGTCGGAGAAGACACCGGAAAGAATGGCAGACGATTGCCGCTGCTATGAACTCCGGCGATGACGGTTTCTGTTGGGGACTCTGGCGATGGGCGGCTGCTCGAAGAAGGGACATCAGCGACAAAGCTCTCGCCGGAGACAATGATGAAGGCAGAGGTTCAAGCGATTAGCAGGTTCTTGATTTTTTTTTTTTTTGAACGATGAATCAGAGAGAGAGGGGAGAGATAGGGGAATGATTCTGATTTTTTAAAAACCCAACTGATAATTAAGTAGGCGAGAGAGGGGGAGAACGTGCGACGGGCGAGCAAAACTATCCAAAGGATCACAACAGAATCACGAACGATGACCGAGTCTCTGGGAGAAGAAGGAGAAGATCTGTTGTTGGCGCAAGGATGAAGGAGCAGGCCGATTAAATTATCTTGGGCCACGATAATACTAGACATTGGGCCAAAGGCATTACTCAAGTTGGGCCAACATATTAATATCATTTGGGCTAAAAAAAAAATAGTAAAAAGGCCAATATAAAAGCATAGCAATTGGGCTAGGATTTAATCACCCGAGTGGACCGGAAATAAATATACGCGATAACCAAGAATTTCCGCTCGATCCGATTTAATAGAATATGGCCCGAAATAAATAAATAAAATCAGATTATTTATATTTATAATACACGCAATATTTATTTATATAATAATAGGCATTTAAAACAATTAGACATTTAATCACAAATAAATATTTACTAATAATAATAATAATAATAATAATAATAATAATATAAATAAGCAATAATAATGGCAATAATAAACTAATAATTAATCTCAAATAATTCAAATTCAAACGGGGCGTTACAGTCTGCCCACCTTACAAAGAATTCCGTCCTCGAAATTCGAAAATAAAACTAGAAAGCGATAAAATACAAAGGAGAACTCAGAACTCAAAGTTCGGATAACGCCTCCTAATACCGTCCTCCCTTTCCCAAGTCGCCTCGGTCTCATCTTGTCGGCTCCACAGCACCTTCACCAAGCTCACTGCCCGGTTCCTCAGCTGATGGACCTTCCGGTCCAGGATAGCAACCGGCACCTCCTCATAGGTAAGGTATCGCTTGACCTGCAGCTCGCCGAAGTCCACCACATGATCAGGATCGTGCACATACCTCCGAAGCATCGAGACATGGAACACGTCGTGCACACCCGACAAGTCTGGTGGTAAAGCCAGCCGATACGCTAAGTTCCAACCTCGATCAAGGATCTTGAACGGCCCAATATAGTGAGGTTTAAGCTTCCCTTTCTTTCCGAAGCGAATAACACCTCGCATGGGTGAAACCTTCAGGAAGACATGATCTCCCACAGCATAAACATGCTCCTGTCTCTCCCGGTCAGCATAGACCTTCTGCCTCTCCTGGGCAGACCTGATGGTCTTTCGGATCTCCTCAACGGTCGATGCAGTACTCTGGATAAAATCCGGACCTGTAATCCTCCTCTCTTCAACCTCATCCCAATTCAAAGGAGTCCGGACCTTACGTCCGTACAAAGCCTCGTACGGGACCATCTTGATCGAAGGGTGGTAGCTGTTGTTGTAGGTTAGCTCGACTAGCGGAAGGGCATACTCCCAAGTCAAGCTTCGGTTCAAGACTACAGCCCTCAATATATCCTCCAAGTACTGGATCACACACTCCGACTGACCATCTGTCTGGGGGTGAAAGGCTGTACTGAACTCCAACCTTGTCCCCATGGCTCGGTGCAACATCTTCCAGAACTGGGATGTGAACTTGGCATCTCGATCCGAAACAATCTCCACGGGCACACCATGAAGCTTAACAATGTCCTTGACGAACAATTCGGCGTAATCACTCGCCTTCATGGTCGTCCGGACTGGCAGAAAATGGGCAGATTTCGTAAGGCGATCCACTATCACCCAAATCGAATCATACCCGCTCCTCGACCTTGGCAGTCCCACTAAGAAATCCATGGTGATGCACTCCCACTTCCACAGGGGAACCTCAAGGGGCTGCAACAAACCTCTCGGTTTCTGGCGCTCAGCCTTCACTTGCTGACACACCAGGCACCCATCCATGAACTTCGCTACCTGCCTCTTCATGCCTCGCCACCAGAAAGACTTCCTCAGGTATTGATACATCTTCGTGCTACAAGGATGGATGGTGTACGGGGCACTATGGGCCTCCCTCAAAATCTCTCTCCGCAGTTCCCATACTCTCGGAACACAAAGTCTACCCTCGAAGACCAAGGCCCCATCAGATGCGACTGCGAATCCACCAACTCTACCGGCTTCTGACAACTCCCTCATCCGGCATAGGAAACAGTCATTCGGTTGCTCGGCGACTATCCTCTCTCGAAGAGTCGGTCCCACAACCAAAGAGGCCAATACGCCCCCGGCTGTCGAAGTCGACTCCACTGCCTCCAGCTGTAATCGCTCGAACTCCCGAAGAAGAACATCCTGCCCGGTGAATAAGCAAGACAGCCGGCCATAACTCCTCCGGCTAAGGGCATCGGCTACCACATTAGCTTTCCCTGGGTGATAGCTAATGGTGCAGTCGTAGTCCTTGACCATCTCCAACCACCTACGCTGCCTCATGTTCAGCTCCTTCTGAGTGAAAATGTACTTCAGGCTCTTGTGGTCGGTAAAGATCTCACACTTGCCTCCATAGAGGTAGTGCCGCCAAATCTTCAAGGCGTGGACAACTGCAGCTAACTCCAGATCATGAGTGAGGTAGTTCTGCTCATGAGGCTTCAGCTGCCTCGAAGCATAAGCTACGACTCTCCCTTGCTGCATGAGAACACAACCCAAGCCCATCTTCGAAGCATCACTATAGATCGTGAACTCCAAAGTAGGGTCGGGTATAGATAGGACGGGCGTGGTAGTGAGTCTCCTCTTCAACTCCTGGAAACTCTCCTCGCACTTCTGACTCCAATCAAACCTCACGGCCTTCTTCGTAAGGTTGGTTAGTGGCTGGGCTATCTTCGAGAAGCCCTTGATAAACCTCCGGTAGTATCCTGCTAACCCCAGGAAACTACGAACATCAGCGGCACTTCTTGGCGTATTCCACTTGCTCACCGCCTCGATCTTGCTGGGATCCACCTCAATGCCTCTCGCTGTCACAATGTGGCCAAGGAACGCCACACGGTCTAACCAGAACTCGCATTTCGAAAATTTTGCATACAACTTCTCGCGGCGAAGAGTCTCCAGCACAATCCTCATATGCTCCTTGTGCTGGTCGATGCTCCGAGAATAAACCAAGATGTCGTCGATGAACACGATAACAAACTGGTCCAGTAAGGGATGAAAGACCCTATTCATAAGGTCCATAAACACGGCCGGGGCATTGCTGAGTCCGAACGGCATGACTACGAACTCATAGTGGCCACAACGGGTACGAAAGGCAGTCTTAGAAATATCCGACTCCCGGATCTTCAACTGATGATAGCCAGACAGCAAATCGATCTTCGAGAAGACACTGGCTCCTCTCAGTTGGTCGAAGAGATCCTCAATACGGGGAAGGGGGTACTTGTTCTTGACTGTAAGGGTATTCAGCTCCCGATAGTCAATACACATGCGCATTGATCCGTCTTTCTTTTTCACGAATAGGACGGGCGCACCCCACGGCGAAACACTTAGCCGAATAAAACCGAGTTTGAGCAATTCCTGGATCTGGGCCTTAAGCTCTTGAAGCTCCTTCGGCGCCATACGATAAGGGGTCTTAGACACGGGGCCAGCTCTCGGTAATAAGTCAATAGTGAACTCCACCTGGCGGTCGGGTGGTCCTCCGGGCAGCTCATCGGGAAAAACATCAAGGAATTCGCAAATAATAGAAACTCACTCCGGAGTCCGCTCGGAATCATCCTCGGACACCATAGAAATAAGAAAGCCTCGGCAACTACCCTTGGCAAGGCTCTTCCTAGCTTGCATAGAAGAGATGACTCGAGGCACAGTCCTCGACTTCACCCCAAAGAATACAACCGGCTGATCAGAAACGGGAAAAATAGTGACTTCGCGCTCCTGGCACCGGATGTCGGCTCGATAGCGGGTGAGCCATTCCATGCCCAAGATCACATCAAAGTCTCGCATTTCGATCACATAAACACTGGCCTCCAAAATGTGCCCACCAATACTGACTGGAAGACTGAGAATCGTAGAATCAGAAATAATAGTCCTTCCCGAGGCTAAACTAACCTCGAGAGGGTCACATGGGCACACATTACTAATGGACAAAGCCTCCAAGCAACGAGAGAAATAAAGGAATGAGTGGCTCCGGTATCACATAAAGCATATACAGGCACGTTGGATATCGAAAGCATTCCGGACATAGTACCTGCGTTGTTGGCTGCCTCATCATGATGATGGTATACACGCGGGCCTGACCCCCAGCCCTCTGCTGGTAAGGTGGGGGCTGTCTGGGCTGCTGCTGATGGGGTGGAGGTGGAAGTTGCTGCTGCTGCTGCTGAGGGTAGGGTGGCTGCTGCCGTGGCCTCTTCGGCTCGGGGCACATATGCGAAAATGTCCGACACGGTGGCAATTGAAACAGTGTCTGTCGGCTGCTCGGCACTCTCCTGGCCCATGGAACTTGCCGCAGTTAGGGCACCTCGGAAGTTGTCCCTGAGGGGGTCGGTCGTCATGCCTCCCGAAGTTCCCTTTCTTTCCTTTCTTCTTGTTCTGATGGTAGTCGGCCTTCCTCTTGCCCGAATTAGAACCGGGCGCAACAGCTGAGATAGGCTGAATCATAGGGGTCTGCTGATAGGATGGGGCAGTCGTCCTCTGGGCATTCTGGCAAACCTCCAACTCGGTGGCTCGACGGACCATCTCGGAGTAAGGCAGAGCTCCGTGGCCAGTCAGGGTGTAACAAAGGTCGGGGCGAAGACCATCACGGAAACGAAAGGCCTTCTTCTGGTCGGTATCCACGAGCATCGGGGCAAATGCGCACATACGAGTGAAGTTGCGCTCGTAGACATCCACGGGACGGGGTCCCTGCTTGAGCTCCCAGAAGTCCTTCAGCATCTAGGCACGGTGAGCCTCTGGGTAGTACTTGTCCTTGACTATAGTAACCATCTTGTCCCAAGTCAAGGCATCCCTCTCAGCACGAGGACAAAGCCTCCAATAGTCATTCCACCAAGTCCTAGCATCTCCGGTCATCACGAACGAGGCACAACGGATTTTCACCTCATCAGTGGTGAACAACATATCAAAGATACTCTCCAGCTGCTGAAGCCATTCAGCCACAACTTCGGGGCCATCAACTCCGTTGAACGCCGGAGGATGCATGTCACGGAAATCGATCACAGCTTGGGTAATGGGATCTCTACCCGGAGCATGCTGATGAGGAGGAGGAGGAGGCGGGGGAGGTGGTTGCTGCTGATAGCTATTGCGGGTTTGACGAGCCATTTCCCTACATTTAAAAATGAGCCGCAAAGATTTAGCACAAAATAAAAGAAGTCTAGAGTTCGACCCTAGAGTTCACATTTTAAAGGTGGATAAAACCTAACCCCAAATATTAGCAATACATTTTTCACGTATAAAAAAAAATGCTCTCACATCTCTCTAGCTCTCTCTCTCTAGAAACCCCATCCCCTTCCTTCCACCCAAACCCTAACTTTGTTTTCCCGATCATCTTTCCCAGTTAGCCTCGCCGGAGTCCGTCGCCGGCGGCGAGCCGCCCGTTCTCGGGTGGTCGGCCAGCCATTCATAATGTCCTCCCCTAGTCATCAGCCTGCGACAGTCTGTTCGACCGGTTCTCTAGCACAGACCA
>CACSLK010027831.1:19372024-19386907 GCA_902706635.1 Striga hermonthica
GAGGACTGCGAGTACATGGGTGGCGTGCGCAACGCGTGCGACGCGCGAAGAATGAGGCGGTCGAAGTACTTGGGCGTGAACTTGGAATTGTTTGGAGTGCAAGCCAAGCAAGATCAAGACATCTAGTTAATTAGGACTTTAATATATATAGTTTCCTTCTTGCACAATAATATCTAGATTGTTTAGGAATTTAATATTTGATTGCTTTAATAAGTTTCCTAAGTAGATTAGAATTAGTCATAGTTAGGATCTATAAATGGAGATGATCCCTCATTGTTTTAAGAAGTCTTGGAATTGATGAAATCGAAAATAACGTTTGTTCGAAACCGTGAGTTAGGATTCGTGAGAGTTCAATCATACAAATCGAATTGGTGAGGCTAAGACCCGATCCAGTTCAAAATCGAGTGAGCGAGGCTAATTACCGAGTGAACTCAAGTATCGTAAGAGAGTTAGGCTAATAACCGAGTCGATCACACCTATCGTCGAGTGCAAGACCGTGGCAAAGCTGTGTTCGAGACAAGACGAGTGGAAGCAAACACACGATCCTTCATCATTGGTTCTCTCATTGAGAGTGATTGATTGTGTGTTTGGTTAAACTTTTCCTATCCCATTCTTTTTTTCTTTTTGTCCGATTTTTTCCCCCCTAGTTCGACTTTTTTCGAATTTTTCTTCTTATTTTTTGAAATCTTTCGAGAGTATCAAAAAAAAAGTGAGTCATGGTGTTCTTACCATTAGATGAGTTGGATTGGGAAGATCTCGAGTTTTTGGAAGGATTGGAAAGAGAGTTAACTCCATGGGAGCAAAAATATTTGGAGGAGTTGCACGAGCGAAGAGATCTCGAGAGGAAGCTCGAACAACAACTCAAGATCATGGAGCCCGTATTGGTGTTAGATCTACCAAGCTATGTTGAAGATGAGGTCACCGAGTTCATGGTCGAGCGAGTCGGGTGCGAGGATTCACCTTCGTTCGGTGTCGTGTCCATGGATGTTGGGGAGCCCGAGGTAGCCGAGGTCAAGGAAGCGATCTTAGTCGTGGGTGATGGAGGTCATGATGAAGAGACGCACAAGGAGGGTAGTGCGGATGAAGGGGTGTTCGATGTCGAGAGTGAAGTCTTGGTCGAAGTTGTAACACCTCGCTTATCAGAGTAAATTTTTCGCATCTTATTTCAAAAATACTTATAATCTTTCAAAATCTTCTTAACTCGGGATGCTACTAAACTTATCTGCTTTTAAAAATCTGTTTCTTTAAGCTCAGTCTAACAACTGAGTTAGATATAAATAAAATATATTTTAAATATTGAACAAGTATGAAAACTTAACCAGTTCATGCTGACAATAGGTAAATTATTTAAATCTTAAACGTTAATGTCACATATGTTCAAATCTTGAAAAACGTAGCAGAAATATTACAAGCATGGCAAACAAATTGAAACCTTATTAAAAATCCACAATAGAGACTTAATCAAATCCACGACAATAACCACCACAACTCATCACACTTCTTCACTGAGCCTGTTTCCTGAAAAATGATAATAGAGGGGCGTGAGTACTAATCCACTGTACTCCGCAAAAACTCATACTAAAGTAAACATTAATAATAATATCAATATCATGATCACAAGTATATATAAACTTTACTTTCACAGACCTTGGCCCAGTAAATTAAACTTTTAACTTCTTGACCCTTTGGTCGATAACCGTGTGCACACTCTGATGGCTTATTAATGCCTTGGCCTCCACCAGAACTCGGGATGGTTTATTAAGGACTCTGGCCTCCACCCAAAGCGGAAAACATAAACTTATATACATACCTTTGAACATGATCTAGCTATTATACTCAATGTAATACCCAGGCTGGGTCCCCACCTTTTCTTGTTGAAAACTCTTGAAAACTGTAAGTGATGTACTGGTAGCTGTATCTGCAACTACATAAAAATATAAACAAATATACTAAGTACTATGCTCATTATACTTACTAAAATACTCGGATACTCACATCTATCAGATAACATATCCGAATATAAAGGAATACTCTAGAGATCATACTACGTCCGGATTTAGATTGATATACTTAAACTGAACTGAAACTTAATCGTTTTCATACTCTTCAAAATCTCACATAAATTAATGTAATGAGAAAAACTAAAATCATATGCTATAACTCAATTCACCTTATTTTAATCGTAACTTTAAAATATGTATCCTCAAAATATATATAATGTTACCATAAAAATTTCACTTTAAAATAATATTCATATCTTGAGATATATTATTTCAAAGTTGAACTATATCAAAACATTCAATTTACTTGCATACTTGTCTTCAAAAATCTATATCTCATGCTACAATTATCTCAAAATTCTAAAACTTTATATCTTAAATCTCAACTAAATGAAGAAATATTCTATAAATTTTTCTCATAAAAATAATAACCATAAAGTGAGATATGAATTTTCAAATAATGCGTGTCTTGTTGAAATTCGAGATTTACTCACTTATGTTTATTATTTTCTATAACATGTTAAATAAGTCCAATAAATTTAAAATTTAAACTGGAAGTTCTTAACTAATATATGAATTGACCATAAAATTTTCAACTGAAAATAATATCAATAGATCGGGTTATTCAATACCACAAATCATCATTACTACACAGATTTTTCACTGGACAACACCTTAATATAAGGTTTTTATAAAATTCATTTTAACTTCGACTAATCTAAAACTTTCTAGTATTATTCTCAACATAATGATTATCTTATATAAAAATTTTCATAATTTTTGGAACTCAATAGCTTGGTCAAAAACAAACAAACATGGGCTGCAACATCATGAACTTTAAATAATCTTATTTTATATACTTATATATATAAAAATTATAATTTCTTAACATTATAACATATTAATAACACATAAAAACACTTATAATTCTTAACTATACTTGATGATATTAAAGTTGTATAACATACCTCTTCCAATCTTGAGAAAACAAAGCAATGAAACTTGATTCACATTCTCTCGAAATTGCTCGATTTCTCTCGTAACTACTTGTTTCTTACTATTTCTTGCTCTTTGAATATTTATAACATTTTTAGTGCTTCTAAAATCTGATTTTAAGGCGCTCTATTTATAGGCATAAGAGCTCTTCATTGTTGATAAAACTCCTCACCAAATTTGCTTAGAAATTAATATAAAAACTTAACTTGAATTAATATAAAAATATAACTTTGATGGCTCATAAATACTCTCTAAAATAGGACAAATATGCTGTTTTTTTTTCCAAACGATAATTTTACTCAAATAAATAGAAAGTTTATAACCGGATGGCCAACTAGCCATAATACAACCCAGAGAACCACACCCTACTGGTGGCCTAGAACAAGAACAAAAGGCACAACAGGCATAACCAAGGTTAGATAACCTGTGCACTAAAATAAACACAACCTAACTAGGAGACCAACAACAACAGAAAATCCAAGCCACTGAACCGTAATGGACGTAGCTATGGACAATACAGACTACTCACAACCAACAAAGCAAAGGAAAACAGAAAAGAGAAAACAGAAGAAAACAAGATTAAAAATAGCTTGAGGCCTCGGACCACTCTCTTTGAGCCATCTTGGAGATAGTCACCTCTGGTAACCACTCTTTTTTGAAGATCCAAAGGTTTCGGGGACTTCCATAGCCACCATAAGATATAGGTGGACAGAGAAATACGAGCTTCAGTGACTGGATTCATCTTCATCTCAGCAATATTCCACCACCAGCCTCTAAAACCTGTTGTCTTAGCTTCAGTGAAGTCCCAAAATAAAGGAGAAGCTTTCCAAACCATATGAGCTCTTCTACATTCAAAAAATATGTGAGTTACAGATTCCAAACCATCCCCACAGCAACTACACACTGGATCAACTTCCATTCTCCTCTGCTGCAGGTTAAGAGCCACTGGTAAGTTATTAGTAAAACATTTCCAAAGGAAGTGTCTCAACTTTGGTTTAACTCTGAGTGTCCAGCACCTCATTCTTGCTTTTCTATCCAATGTTTGAGTGTAGCTACAGCTAGGAGAGTCTAACTGCAAGACCTTATGGTCAATAGTTGTCTTATAGGCAGAAGCCACAGAGAAAATGCCCTTAGAATCAGGACACCAGATCCATCTGTCTCTGGCCTCAGGGTTCAGAGTTTTCATATTCAGAATGGCAGTACAAGATTCTGGTGTAAACAAATGTTGCAATAATTCACAGTTCCAAGACCTCCCAGAATCAGAAGTTAACTCCCAAACCCAAGTCACCTGAGATTGATCAAAGTTCTGATTGAAGCATGGGACACCTGTTCTGGTACCCAACACCCAAGGATCAGAAAGAATTTTAGTACTAACCCCATCACTCACTTGCTTCCTGAAACTGTTCTTGTGTATATTCATAACCTTCACCCAAGAATTCCAAAGCCAAGATGCAGAGGACTTCCTATTAGCATTCAGCACACAATCATTTGGAAAATATTTCTCTTTTAATATTCTGGTTATAAGACAGTTTGGCTTGGTCAGTAACCTCCAAATCGGTTTCAAAATCAGAGAATCATTAAAAATCCTGAAATCTTTAAACCCAAGTCCTCCTGCAGATTTAGGGGTTGTAGCTTTCTGCCAAGTAAGCCAATGTACTCCAGCCTGGTGCTCCTTACCAGATGACCACCAAAAGTTAGCACATAATTGTGCTATTTCCTTACATACAACAACAGGCAAACAGAAACAAGACATCACAAAAATTGGCAAAGCTGAGAGCACAGATTTCAATAAAATCTCCTTACCAGCAAAGGATAAGAACCTGTTTTTCCAACTAACAATCTTCTATTTCACAGCCATAGTAACATATTCAAACACTTCTCTTTTATTTTTACCAATGCCCAAAGGTAGACCAAGGTATCTAGAGGAATGACATACCTCAATTCCTTGTAGGCATTGACAAATTTCAGCCTTGAGCCCCACAGAAGCATTTTTACTGAAGAAAACTGAAGATTTAGATAGATTGACTTTCTGCCATGTAAATCTTTGATAAGCAGCTAGGACTCTGAGCAGATTAATAGCATTATGTAAATCAGCAGCACAAAAGAGTAGAGTATCATCTGCAAACATTAGATGAGACAGAACAGTCCCACCCTTCACAATTTTCAACCCCTGCATATCTCCACTCCTAACAGCATACCCAATCATTTTGGTAAAAATCTCAGACACCAGCAAGAACAGATAAGGAGATAGAGGATCTCCTTGTCTGAGACCTTTAGAAGGCACCACAAACCCAGTCACCTTGCCATTAATATTCAAAGAGAAAACAGAAGATGATATGCAAGCAAAGATCCATCTCACAAACACAGGGCTGAACCCCATTTTCTTCATCAATTTAATCAAACAGTCTGAACCCCATTTTCTTCATCAATTTAATCAAACAGTTCCACTCTACACAGTCATAAGCCTTCATCATATCTAGTTTCACAGCCATAAAACTTTTCTTCCCCACCCTATGTCTATTCAGATAGTGGATGACTTCATGAGCAACTACCACATTGTCCAAAAGTTGTCTTTCAGGAATAAAAGCTGACTGTGTTTCACTCACACATAAGTTTAGGCATTGTTTCATTCTAGCAGCTAAAACCTTGGCAATAATTTTGTAGGAAACTGAGCACAGACTGATGGGTCTGTTGTGGTTAATAGATTCACGATTTTCACATTTTGGGATTAATGTGATAACAGTATGATTCCAACTCCTCATCATCCTACCAGTATGAAAGAAATTTAAGATAGCTGCACATAGATCACCTTTAATGAGTGGCCAGAAGTGCTGGAAGAATAGAGAAGTCGTGCCATCTTCTCCTGGTGCCTTATTAGGATTCATAGCAAATAAAGCATCCTTAATCTTAGCTTCATCAACAGCTGCAATCAGTCTTGAGTTCACTTCTTCAGAAATAACAGGTGATATAAGTTGCAAGATGTCATCCTCATCTTCAGAACCTCCAGATGTAAAGAGAGACTGATAGAAATTAATGAAGCAAGTCTCTATCTGCTCCTGACTTGCTGAAACTCTATTCATGTTATCCACCACTCTGGAAATTGCATTCTTCTTCCTCCTTTGCATAGTGACAGCATGGAAGAACCGAGTGTTCTTATCCCCACCCTTCAGCCATTGTATCCTAGCTTCAGCCATTGCATAGTGACAGCATGGAAGAACCTCCAGTGTTCTGATTAATGATGATAATAATGCTCCCATAGCTGATATAAAAATTGGCCCCATTTTTATTTAAAAACACTTAGAAAGTTTTTTAGTAAAAATGATGACAAAACATCATTTAATGCTTTATTTATTTATTCATTTCTTAATATTCAGCTCTTAATTTTAAAATAAAAAATAATACTTCATAATTATCTCGTAATGTGGTAAAAAAAACAAGAAAAATAAAATTTACGGAACTAAATTCGGACTTAAAACGAATAATTACCGTAAAACCGAAAATTCTAAAAATTCGGATTTCTCTCTTTTGCTTTTGAATTTTTTTTCCATAATTACTTTGAAATTGTGATATTTTATCTTGTAAAAAACATACTAACTTAATATTGAAAATAATTTACTTATCATCTATAAACTATTAATAACTTTTACCGATTTACTGAATAACTTCTACTGATTTACTGAATTACTAAAAATATGGGGTATTACAATCTACCCCCCCTTAAAACTATTTTCGCCCTCGGAAATACTAACTGAAATAAAGAAACTAAAAAACATACTTACTAATTATAAAAACTCGAAATCTGGAAATCGAGCTCTAATATCAGCTTCTCGCTCCTAAGTGACATCTAATTCTCCGCGGCGATTCCATTTAATACGAACGAGGGAAACATCTCGCTTTCTGAGCCTGTGAACCTTTCCGTCCAAAATCGCTACCGGCTGCTCCTCGTAAGTCAAATCTGGCTGAATCTGAATCTTATTGTGCTGAAGCACATGATATGGATCGCACACAAAAGCACGTACATAGATACGTGAAATACATTATGCACACTTGCCAACTCAGGAGGTAAAACTAATCGATAAGATACTTTTCCTACCCGTTCAAGAACTTCGAACGGACCAATATAGCGAGGATGCAACTTACCTTTCTTCCCGAAATGAATGACACCTCTCATGGGTCGAACTTTCAGAAAGACTTTATCTCCAATTCAGCATGCATTTCTCGCTCATGCTTATCAACTGAATACTTCTGCTAACTCTGAGCAGTCTTGAATCTTTCTTGAATCCAAGCTACATACTCAACTATTTTCTCGATCATCTTCCATCATATAGATGGTACTTTAAACACTTTCAGACTTGCCTCTTATGACTCGGAATATGACTATGTGGCACTTTGCATGCGATGTACCCACTACCCGGAGCCCTTCGGGTGTGGAACATTTACATGCGTGTACCTACAATGTAAAAATCACCCGCAAAAAATAACAATGTTAGTATTTCTACTATACTGAACCTGCTTCTGCTTCGAGAAATCTTCTGATCAAGTAGTAGTATCAGTACTTAACATTCTCTCAACTTCAATATATCTTCAAGAACCAACTGGAAATTTCTGCACTGCTTTGGAATAACTTACCCAATTACTGATCATTCCACATATTTACCCATCAGTTTACTTATCTTATCTCAATAATACAATCCGACACCAAAAATAGTCAACATTGCAATAATTCATTCTGCAATTATGGACGACATCTCACATATGTTTCTGCCACAATAAATGCATAATGGTTGCGTATTTGACAATCAAAAAATATTTTGATGTCTGATCTCTACCTCTGAAACTCTCCTCACACGCAACGCTCTTCTATAGATAGCTTGCCAATCCTTCAATCTTCTTTCAACAATGGTCCGAATTAGAAAGTGGATTTAGCACTTTTAAATATTCGCAAATTATACTATTTTGTTCCACTCAATATCATAAAAAGAATCAATAGATCTCGAGTGGAAAGATTGAGGGTGCTAATACTCCATAATATTCCAAGTGATATATGATGGTTGATTGAAGCAAAAGTTCGACTGTCTGGCGAATAACCAATTTTTTATAAATTTCTGCCTGATATGGGTAGAAGTACTCTTTCCAAGAAACATAGAGCTAAACGAATAGGTGGCTGCTATAAATGTGCTCGATCGAATTTCGATACCCGATGCAAATCGCTGGGGTTTGTGTCCATAAATCGAGAAGATAAAATACCTTTCATTATGAATGGCTTGAACAAGGAATCCCTAGATCAAACCCTCCAAAAAATTCTTGATACACAACCCATTGGATATGTGCATCAAGAGCTTATGTCTTTAAGGGTGTGTTTCAAAGATGAACAGAACTGCTATAGTCTCGAAAACATTATTGCTAAGGATCCTGTTTGTAACAGCTGTCTCTGATAACTCCCTTATTAAAAGGTATTTATTTCTTTTGATAAATATAACTCATTGAATGCTTAACTGCTCCCCTGTCTGTTGCTTCTGCCGAAATCAAACATTATAATACTCATTCTCTTTCTTTAAATAACCCATCCTTTCCCCGTTTGAGTATCTCTCTACTCTAAATGGAGACTCTTGTTTCTTCTCAAGTCACAAAAGTTCTTCCATCTATAAAAACCATTTGTGTTCTTGGTGGTTCTAAACTTGTAGCTTCTTCTCAAAATATTGATATTATATCCCAACTAGTAAGAGAACTGGGAAAACAAAAGATTAATTTACTCTATGGAGGAACTAGCCTCTCTTTCTTTGGTAGCCTTCTCTTGGCTGGAAAAGGCTTTGATATTGAAGTGAAAAGTGTTCTACCATTTCACAAAACTCCTTCAAAAGTTCTCAAAGATTCTACCAGACTAATGCTTTCTAACTCTATTTATGATTGCACTATATTCATGGTGAACCATAGTGATGCTTTCATCATACTTCCTGGTGGATATGAAACTATAATGACCATGTTTACAATTGCTTCTTGGGCAGACATGAAATTTCATAATAAGCCCATTGTTCTATTAAATTCCCATCACATCTTCAACGGCCTTCTTGGTTTTCTTGATGAAAGCTTATTTCAGAATTTTATATCTGATTCTACTAGAGATATCTTCAAATGTGCAGATACTGCTGCTGGACTTATCAAGAAACTTCAAGAAAACATCACTTCTCAAGATTATGTGGAAACTCATGGTGTTAAGCGAAAGCGAACTTTCGATCCAACGGATTTATCTTTATAAACTCTGATGTCTGTTATGGGTGGCAGAGTTAAGGGGTCTTGTACTCTTGAGATGCACCCTCCCTTTATATTAACTTGTATTAGTTGAGGATTCACTTTTGCTTTATCTGCATTTCATGCATCTCATTTGCTATTTCTGATAAATCTGTAATTGCTTCTTTTGTAATAATGAAATCATCAACAGTGTGCTTGAATAAATCATGAATCCTTCTTGATCTTTCTGATATTGACGAAAATAAATAGAAACTTTATTCGTCTTTGTCTTGTTAAGCAGACTATCTTCAACTTTCACATATCCATATAACTTTTACTTTTAAAAACTCTTTTTGAGAGATTTAACTGATCACTTCAATGTTGGAATGTGAAACTTGAATGACTGATGTCTGTCCAGGTTCTAGGCAAATTTGGATTAGTGACTCTTATTTCAAGCCTCCATAATTTACCCAGCTAATTAGCTAATAACTGCAATTATTCAAACTTCATGAACATTGATCTTTATCTGGTAATTACCCGGCATTGTGACTCTTATTTCAAGTCGCCATGATAATAATAAAATTACTTGACTTTATATACTGATACTTTTAAACTCATGCTTATTAACTTTATAAAATGTACTAAGTACTGATAATTTGTTCATAGCATTGCTTACTTAAAATTCTCGGTATCTAACTGTTAAGATACCTTCATTTCTGACTCTAAAGATTGACTGCTTTCTTAAACTTTACTCTTACGGTTCAGTTTCAAGCCTCTATGGTATATCCGAACTTACGGTTCTTACTTCAAACCTCCATGATTTACATAGACTTATGGCTCTTATACACCGAAAACCGTTACTTCTGATATATACTCAAGATATGTCAACTTTTAGAGTCAGAATTTAACTTTAATCTGATGGCTTAACTTTAAAATGTTCAGATAACTTTCTTGATCATATGAACTTTTAAAAATTATAGTCGAGAATATGAGGAACTACGAATATCTCCTGTAAAATTTTATAGCGTGCCATCTGTATACTTAATCTGAACAAGAGTTGAACTTGAAATTACTGAAAAAGAATACTGCATATTTTTTTTAAAAAAAAAAATTATTTCTCAATAATTAACTTGATAAGCTAGAATCTTGAATATAATTCAGATTTTTGATATGAGGTCATATCTGATAATAGTAGGACTTCTTTATACTGATCTAGGCATTTATTCTGATTTCTAAAGTTGGAATATCTGAATCCTATTGAGCATAGACTTAGTAATTTGCATATATTTAAAAATATAATTTTGTAAAAACTTTCAACAGCACTTACCTGGTAGTCGGCGAGGTGTGAGTGTGGTGTGATCGGTTTTTCCTGAAACTTTCTTTCCGAAACTTACACTTTTAGTATACAGAGCACTTGAACCTTAGCTCTGATACCAACTGTAACACCCCGCTTATCAGAGTAAATTTTTCACAACTTATTTCAAAAATACTTATAATCTTTCGAAATCTTCTTAACTCGGGATGCTACTAAACTTATCTGCTTTTAAAAATCTGTTTCTTTAAGCTTAGTCTAACAACTGAGTTAGATATAAATAAAATAGATTTTAAATATTGAACAAGTATGAAAACTTAACCAGTTCATGCTGACAATAGGTAAATTATTTAAATCTTAAACTTCAATGTCACATATGTTCAAATCTTGAAAAACGTAGCGGAAATCTTAGAAGCATAGAAACCAAATCGAAACCTTATTAAAAATCCACAATAGAGACTTAATCAAATCCACGACCAATACCACCATAGCTCATCACACTTCTTCACCGACCTTGTTTCCTGAAAAATGATAATAGAGGGGCGTGAGTACTAATCCACTGTACTCCGCAAAAACTCATACTAAAGTAAACATTAATAATAATATCAATATCATGATCACAGGTATATATAAACTTTACTTTCATGGACCTTGGCCCGGTAAATTAAACTTTTAACTTCTTGACCCTTTGGTCGATAACCGTGTGCACACTCTGATGGCTTTTTAAGGTCTTGGCCTCCACCAGAACTCGAGATGGTTTATTAAGGTCTCTGGCCTCCACCCAAAGAGGATAACTTAAACTTATATACATACCTTTGAACATGATCTAGCTATTATACTCAATGTAATACCCAGGCTGGGTCCCCACCTTTTCTTGTTGAAAACTTTTGAAAACTGTAAGTGATGTACTGGTAGCTATATCTGCACTTACATAAAAATATAAACAAATATACTAAGTACTATGCTCATTATACTTACTAAAATACTCGGATACTCACATCTACCAGATAACATATCCGAATATAAAGGAATACTCTAGAGATCATACTAAGTCCGGATTTAAATTGGTATACTTAAACTGAACTGAAACTTAATCGTTTTCATACTCTTCAAAATTTCACATTAATTAATATGATGAGAAAAACTAAAATCATATGCTATAACTCAATTCACCTCATTTTAATCTTAACTTTAACATATGTATTCTCAACATATATATAAAGTTACAATAAAAATTTCACTTTAAAATAATATTCATATCTTGAGATATATTATTTCAAAGTTGAACTATATCAAAACATTCAATTTACTTGCATACTTGTCTTTAAAAATCTTTATCTCCTGCTACAATTATCTAAAAATTCTAAAACTTTATATCTTAACTCTCAACTAAACAAAGAAATATTCTGTAAATTTTTTTCATAAAAATAATTACCATAAAGTGAGATATGAATTTTCAAATAATGCTTGTCTTGTTGAAATTCGAGAATTACTCACTTAAGTTCATTATTTTCTATAGCATGCTAAACAAGTCCAATAAATATAAAATTTAAACTGGAAGTTTTTAACTAATATATGAATTGACCATAAAATTTCCAACTCAAAATAATATCAATAGATAGGGTAATTCAATACCACAAATAATCATTACTACACAGATTTTTCACTGGACAACACCTTAATAAAAGATTTTTATAAAATTCATTTTAACTTCGACTAATCTAAAACTTTCCTGTATTATTCTCAACATAATGATTATCCTATATAAACATTTTCATAATTTTTGGAACTCAATAGCTTGGTAAAAAATAAACAAACATAGACTGCAACATCATGAACTTTAAATAATCTTATTTTATATACTTATATATATAAAAATTATAATTTCTTAACATAATAACATATTAATAACACATATAAACACTTATAATTCTTATCTATACTTGATGATATTAAAGTTGTATAACATACCTCTTCCAATCTTGAGAAAACAAAGCAATGAAACTTGATTCACATTCTCTCGAAATTGCTTGATTCCTCTCGTAACTACTCGTTTCTTACTATTTCTTGCTCTTTGAATATTTATAACATTTTTAGTGCTTATAAAATCTGATTTTAAGGCCCTCTATTTATAGGCATAAGAGCTCTTCATTGTTGATAAAACTCCTCACCAAATTTGCTTAGAAATTAATATAAAAACTTAACTTGAATTAATATAAAAATATGATTTTGATGGCTCATAAATACTCTCTAAAATAGGACAAATATGCTGATTAATGATGATAATAATGCTCCCATAGCTGATATAAAAATTAGCCCCATTTTTTTTAAAAACACTTAGAAAGTTTTTTAGTAAAAATGATGACAAAACATCATTTAATGCTTTCTTTATTTATTCATTTCTTAATATTCATTTCTTAATTTTAAAATAAAAAATAATACTTCATAATTATCTTGTAATGTGGTAAAAAAAACAAGAAAAAAAAATTTACGGAACCAAATTCGGACTTAAAACGAATAATTACCGTAAAACCGAAAATTCTAAAATTCGGATTTCTCTCTTTTGCTTTTGAACTTTTTTTTCATAATTACTTTGAAATTGTGATATTTTATCTTGTAAAAAACATACTAACTTAATCTTGAAATTAATTTACTTATCATCTATAAACTATTAATAACTTTTACCGATTTACTGAATAACTTCTATTGATTTACTGACTTACTAAAAATATGGGATATTACAGAAGTTGTCAAGGACCATGAGTGCGATACGCGCAAGGGTCTTCAGATTGGAGATGAAGTGCCCGAGGTTTGGATGGTCGAGGATGAGTCCTTGAGGGCATGGACATTCTCAAAGGGGGCGGGAATGATAGAAGTAGGTTCTGGACCCCTGTGACAAGAAGGGCCAAGAGCCAAAAGGACTCGAGGAGACTGAAAATAGGGCCAAAACGACGCATGCATGGCCTAAAAGACGGGTACGAGTGCGTATGCGGACGGGCTTGGATTGAGAAGTGCATGGGCGTGATGTTGGTGTTATATACTTAAGCTTTGCTTTAGTGGATATTACACTTGTTATTCCTTGATGAATGAGAATTATGTTTGTTTAAATAAGTTCCACGTTCTGTTGTTTTGCATGTAGATAAGTGGGTCGTCATTGGGCGTACCGAAGATCACTATATCAGTTACTTGCGAAACAAGAATCATTGGTTCACAACCTAGATGGAATTGAACAACCCATCAGAACGGTTGTAGTGTCAACCGTACGGTTTGTCTTGACCGATTAGTTGCACTAGTACATTTATTTATTGAACAGGATCCCAGAGAGGGATGTTCTTTTATACTAATCGTCGTAAACGAACTAGGCCTCAGTTAATTATTGCGTGCTCTTAACACATAAGATATTAAATAGGCATGTGCACATAATTGTTGTTGCTTTGATTCTTTGGGTGAGATCCAAGCCGGGTCGACATACTTAATGAATTGGGTAATGACATTGTGTGTTCGATGTGCTATTAGGATATTTACGGTCACCATGTGCGTTAGTATGATGATGTCCCCGAAGTGAGTTCATGAAGGAATATTATGCTAAACCCTGCAGGTGGATTTATTCCGGCATAATATGAATGCTATGAGCGAGCGCTAGCTTCGGTAATATAATATATTAATTAATTCTTGATTATTAGTGATCGAATTAATTAATGGACATTATATCTTAAACATGGGGAGGTAAATCGGATAATTATAATAAAGAGTCTCAAATGTAATTTGGGATAGGTGAGGGGAGTGCAATAATATTATTGTGGTGGACTTTAATATTATTAATATATTAATTGAGGGGTTGCTCCACAGTATTAATATATTAGAAGCCCTTATCCTATTTACCTTAGGGTCCCTACTGTAGCTCTATATATACAGCATTAGGCTCATGGAAGAAAGAAGAACAATCCCATACCTTGGGAAACACGTCCAGCTCTCTTTCTCTCTCTTCCAAGGAGTTCTTCTATTTCTTGTGTTCCACTGATACAAGATCTAGAAAGCTGTTTGAGAATACAGTAGAAGATCTTAAGGTATATAGAGATTCCAATCATACATCCAAACCGGAGACAAAAACCAGCAAGTGACCATACCACGACGACCAGGACGACGAGATGAAGAGATCGCCGTCGCGATCGCCGCCAACCGCCGCCGCCACGCGCCGCCGGAAGGAAGCAGTCGCTGGAACTTGTCGTCGCGCGTGAGAGCGCGTGAGAAGGCCGTTTTTCGACCGGTCAACGCTGTTCACTTTGCCGTCACGTCAGCTTTCTGGATTGGTCAAGTTTGTTCGATTCCGAGAAGATTTGATTTGCG
>CACSLK010027831.1:19457229-19471355 GCA_902706635.1 Striga hermonthica
ATGGCCAGATCAAAATGGAATTGATAGAATCTGCAAAACATCGCTTTTACAGCATACCTCTAACACCAGTTTCGAACCATCTCGTTATTTCGCACGTCGTCGTTTATCATAAAGTTAGATGTATATTTTGCTCGTCGATCGAATCCTTGCTTGAAATCAATTTAATTGTCGGTTTATGTTCGTTATTTATTTCGTATGTTCGTGGATTATTCGAGGATGATAGGAACTTTTGATTTTGGAAAAATGAGTATCGTAATGTTGCTGCGATTATTTCAGTTTGTTTCGGAGTCTCGATATTATTGTGTCGAGTTGTCGTTATACTGTTTGTTTGTTTTCAAAGCCGCGTATTGCCATTTCGACTTTTGACCCTCTAGAACCAGCTTTTAATGGTTTTAAAAACTTTGTAAATGTGTTATTTTCGTAGACATTTTATATTCTTGACCTGGTTGACGTTGGTAATGTCATCATTGAGTTCATTTGAAATTTCTGTCAGTATGCTCGCGATTTTCACAGCTTCTGTTATAATGTCCCCAGTTCTTTTCTTTATTTCAATTCGCAGGCCTTTGTTTTTAATTCAGTAGTCTTTGACTTCATAAAATTTGCATCTACGCGTGTGGTGCAGTGGTGTACACACTCATTTTAGTGTTTGAGGTCCGGGGTTCGAACTCAGCCCTTGTTATATCCATTTTTTTCCTGTTCTTTGATTTTTCCAGCAGCGCGAGCTGTGAAGCCCGCATTAGGCCCGCGCGCAGCCCATTACCAGTCAGCAATCACTGCCCGCGAGCCCGATTCCGGCCCGTGTGTGAGCCCGTGTTGTCCAGCCCTTAACAGAAATTGGAAGGCCTGATTTTTTGCCACTCAATTTTTCAGTATCGGCCCAATTAGCGCATGTTAGGCTCAGTTGTAGCATAACAGTCCAATTCGGCTATTTACCCAGTTTTTGTGTTCCGGAGCCTATTTTTCGACCTGAACTCAATTGTAAAAATGTTTATAAAAGTAGAAAAATTTGGAAAAATTATTTGAAGTTCCGAGATCCAATTTTGGTTCCCCGAGTCCTATTTTGCAAAAATGAGAGAGTTCCAAGTCCAAGAAAAGTTCGATTAAAACCCTTAATCCTTAATTTTGATTAAGTGTGGGTTTTATGTTAAATTCGAGTAGTGAGATAGATTATTTTTGTATTATCTCGCTTTAGGTGTTTGAAGAGTCGAGCCATCGACCTACGTACTTGCTTTCGTGTGCAATATTCTACAGCGATTTACAGGTGGGTTTGTTATTCTAAAATTTTCTATGCCATATGTGTTTAAGTTTGTTGAGTCGGTATGATCAATGTATGCATGTGAAATATGTACCCTATCGATGTGAGCTATTACGGCCGTCGGTACAGTTGTCCCCGTCGATGTAATACGGTTGCCCTTTGCGAGGCAAGTCTCCTTAAGTCCTAATATGGTCGTGCCCTTGCGAGGTAAATAAGCCCATACGGAAGGCCGTGTTCGTAAAAATAGCGTGGTATATACTCCTGCCTTCGGGTAATGAATCCCTGTTCTGCGGCTAGCGATAGATGTGCACAGGAGTAATGTGATTTGGTGTTATATTGGTAGGAGATGAGACATGATATTATTTTGTGTTCATGCTGCAATCATACCATCTTAACATTTTATTATTGTATACGTGCATAGTTGTGAGCACTACGGTTTCTTTTGTACTCACTCCAACCTGCTCTTTACGGATGCAGGTTAAGCAGGTGTCGGGTGACGAGGAGAAGATGAGTGGTTCGGTCTTTTGATTATGCTTTATTATTACGATTCCGCATATGAATAAATGTGTGGTCCTTGTGAACCTCTTTTGGTTGAGACGTGTTGAACCATTTTCCAAACTTATTGTTTTTGAATCATTCGACCAATGTTTCGTTTGGATAATCATGTTGGATTTTTCTCTTGAATATCATGTGTTCGATTATGCATGCTATGATGTTTAGCTAGTAATCATGTGAAATTGTTGTTTTGTGGGTTAATGAAAACCATGTGAAAACTGGCTAATGAATCCCGGTGCGAGCAAATATGACTTGGTCGATGTAAATGTTTTGAATAATACCCATGTTTTTGAAAATTAGTTCGAAATTTTTTTTACTGATTTTTGGAAAGTCTAGAATTTCTTAAAAATCAAAGTGGGGCGTTACGGGAACTAATCTCGTGCCATGGTTTTGCAAGAAGCAAAATTTATATCTCACTTTCTATTGCTGAAGCTGAGTACATAGTTGCTGGGAGTTGTTACTCTCAACTCATCTGGATGAAACAAATTCTCTCAGAGTTTGTTATAAATGTACACTAGGCTTAACTTTTTTGTGATAACACGAGTGCCATAAACATTTTGAAAAATCTTGTCCAACATTCGCGAACTAAGCATATTGACATACGCTATCATTTTATTCGTAATTTGGTGGATGATGTAACAACTATGATAGATCATGTACCTACTAAAGATTAGTTGGCTGACGTTTTTACCAAAGCACTTGATACACAACGTTTTCTATCACAAAGAAAACCACTTGGAATGTTTATTATGTTGTATCACGAGCGTTGCATTAATTTTCTTATATTCTTTTGTATCTTTAGATATTCATTTAAGTGCATTGCATTAGACATCGCAATTATGAAAGAATGTAGGTTCACCTCATGATTCTCCTCAGTCTGTATTTATGTGTGTGATTGATGGTTGTTGTTCTAAGTATTTTGACTAAACTGTTTGGTTGAGCAAAACATAATTACCATATAATTCAATTTGTAAGAGTTGCACTCCTGAAAATAGGTATCGGACAACTATCTCATGAGGTGTTTCTCTTTTGATCATCTGTGAAACGAGGTACGTACATAACGATAATTGAGGTGAGATAGCTACTTGTAGTCATTGCTCAAACGATGAAAGTTCATCAGTGAATAAGGTTGGCCACTCTCTATTCTATCTCAATCTAAGGTTGGACTGCAATTACATAGCTTTTGGTGATATTGAAGAAACAATTACACATATCTTGTTCAACTGCCCAAGAGCAAAGCTGGTGTGGAGGCTGGCCCCGGTGAAATGGTCTGCTCTACAGAAGGACATTATTTGCTTCAAAAGCTGGTGGAGAGAAGTTTGCTTGATGCACATCTTCAAGGAGGCGGAAGATAGAGTTCAGCTAACCACCTATATCCTTTGTTGGTTATGGAAATGAAGAAATCTTTGGGTTTTCAGAAAGCAATGGCAGAATGAGAAAATGGTGGTGGATAGTGCTTGTTCTGAATGACTAGAGGTCCCTTCCTTGTGTTAATATTTTCCATATATTTTATGTATGTTTTAGTTTATCTTTTTTCCGTAGCTAGGCCTTTAACAGTGGCTATGTAGTATTGGTATAACAAATGGTTAGTCTCAGGGCTTCAGTATTCTATACTGCCCCATAGACAAACTGTTTTAGCCCTCTATCCCTTCTAGGTCATCACGCATGGTTCTTCATTTCTTTGTAATTTGTTAGTTTTGTACCATGTATAGGATAGTTTGTTTCTTTCTTGATTATCCTTGGGATTGTATCTTTGTACTCTCTGTTCTCTGGTTTTATATTAATACAATATTTTTTGTTCTGAAAAAATAAAAAATAATAATCGACCCATTATCTATCTGGTACATATTTATTTTCTAACCTACTCATATCGAAACTTGAATTTCGAAATGGTCTTGGATAATCACCATATTACAATATTCTTTACTGCATATATTATAATAAGAGAATATATAATATAGAAACAAAAACTATTGTTGGAAAAAAACTTTTTGCAATATTGCATCTGTCGGTCACTACCGAATAATGAATGTTTAGCTCATTCGACTCTTCTGACTGACAGTGTCGGCCGTCACATCAGCTCTCGGTTTAAGCAGCTAACCATGCCGACAGTCTTAAATGAGCTTCTAAAGATACAATGAGTGAACACCAAATGTGAAGGTGGCTCTGCACTCCACGAGGCGCTCGTTCTGGGCTCGACTATCCTCCTTAAAAGATTTCTGCATAATATTCTAAGGTGGAAAGAAACACTCCTTAACATGCATCATATCACTCCATCTTCTTTATCGAACCGATCGGTGTTGACTTCTGCTACCGTACGTTCATCTTGATTCCGAGGGTGAATAATTATTGTCTTCCTCGAGGGTAGATTATTCATGAGAGTGGCGATAGAAAATTGTGCCCTCGAGTGTTCGCGATAACTTAGCGATGACATCCAAACGGAACTCACATACTTTGCAAGCGAATAGAGATAAGCGGAAACAAAAAATGCTTAATCTCACTTGCAATCGGGTTTTTCAAAACAAGGCCAAAACCCAACAAAACAAAGGTGGGGCTTGAACACGACTATACCCCAGACAAAACGAAAAAAGGACTGGGCCGATTGCAAACCTCCGGTATCTATTACATTCCCACTAACAACAACGTTGCTCGTTCTCTTGAACTTTCCGCATCGAGTTAAGTGTATCACAACATTGGCTTTACAAGACAAGGGCCAACAGAAAAAGAAAAAAAAATTAATTATCGATGCTAAATCCCATCTGAAGTTCCATGCCGGGAAAGGGAAGATCAGGCGGAATTCTCAAAATACGAATATTGGACAACGAAAGAAGCTTCAAGCACAATTCAAAATCGTTGGCCATACAAAAAAGGAATAAGCAGCGGTTTGCAAAAGTCTATAAGAAGACAAAAATTTAGGCAAGGAAACAAAACTGCTTTGCCTCCACGACTGTACGATTCACGGCCTCCATCACTGTTTCAAGCTGTTTCTCGATAAGTCATGTTGCTGCTAGGAAATCGTTCGCGACTTAGTATGATGAAGGGAATTTTCGCAAGAGAATAGGTCACTGTCGTCTTCCTCGAGACTTAGCCACTCTCGAGAGTTGGGACTGTGTTACGTATCAAGTTTCACCACCACGCCTCGGGGTCGAATAACAGCATAAATTAGGCGTCAAGACTCTACTCCCGGTTCGCATTCTACTGGGTTATATACGCATCTGATGGTACTATCGACGACGGTTACAGACTCTCGAATGCCCATACAACGGGGACTATTTCGGTCGTCAGCTCCCTTCATTCAAGCCTTCTCCTTTCGAGATGGCATTGCGAGTGGTCCTCACTTGAGGACGCCAAGACTTATAGCGAGGGCACTGCTATAAACATAAATCAACTCGATAACATTATATCGAATTTTTGAACAAACAATTTCTCAACCCAGAACTTAACTCGATACCGCTAGAGTTTAAATTCATGCAACCAAGTTCTCCACTCGGCTAGAGTTCAAGGATGTCTAAAAGGAGGAGAATAAATTCCTAAGCCCCAATTTCATTGCAATAATCAATAAGCATATCACAGAAACCTCAAAACAATTATTCAGGTACTCATACCTGAGCTAGCGCGGCACGACGAGAGCGAGTGGTCATAACACAGTGTCAAACATATATTCATATAATCAAATTTTCATACTTAGACTAGTCTACAGAAATGCAGACTGGCTCTGATACGAAACTGTAACGCCCCACTTTTAATTACTGAAATTCAGAACAAATTTTTCAAAATTTATTTCAAAACACATGGCGGCGCTACTCATTTTCAAACATTTACACCAATATCATAAATATAACTCCCAAACGGGTTCAGTAATCATGACAACAACCAACCGGGTTCATAAATAACATTAACTCCAAAACTGGGTTTCTTAATCCACAAATACCAGGGAGTACACTCCCCATCAAATCCGGTACTCAATCATAATTCATAAATGCATAAGTAGTTCAAACAATTCAACGGTGGAAGTAATCAATAAAATGACCACCACTCGTCTCCCTCCGTCGTGCTCGCCATTACTAACCTGTATCCATGAAGAGCAGGTGGAGATGAGCACAAAAAAAAAACAATAGTTCTCAACGCTATGCAATAAATGTTAACCTCAATAATAAAAGTATCAATAATCAAAGATATGATCTCAACATGTATAAAAAACATTAATCTATCCCAATCTCCCATCAATAATCAATAATTACTCTCATGTGCACACCTATATCAAGAGACCACTGAACTGATACACGTATCGAAATGCCCCTCGGGTCTTACAATCGATGTCCAGCCAGCAGGAGTAAATCCAACTGTTTGATACACGTATCGAATGCCCCTCGGGTCTTAAAATCGATTCCCAAACAGTATGAGACTCAACTGTCAGCACCGCGTGCTTTAGACAGGTAATACAAACTGTCAGCACCTAGTGCTTTAGACAGGTAAGAGGAGATTACCCATCGGGTACGTTCTATAGCTACGGGGATAGCCGTTCGACGGCCGGTACAGCTCACATCGAATGTTACATGTTCCACATGCATACTTTGATCATACCACAAGTAAACAATAATAACAGTAATAACATTTACAGCATAGCCAATTTTTCAAAACCCACCTGGTGCCGGATGATAAAGAAAATTAACCAGAAATTCGTAGGTGATTGAGACACTGCTCGTCAGACACCTAAATAAGTCAAGACAGTCCCATAAGCAACTATCTCGACTCTATACAGATAACAAGAATTATACTTAAGTTGAATCACATCGACTAAGAAACTCGTGGAAGTTGTGGAGTTGGAACATTAGGATGACTCCTAGACTCGACCAACCAATTATTACATCATATAACAGCAAACAATGAAGTTTTGACACAAAAACGAGGTCAATAGGTCAAGGGTTTGCCATCAAACTAACCGGTGCCAATAACGGTTAAAATGGATTAGTTCAAAATTATAAGAATGGGACCATAAGGAGTTAGGCTTGGACTTTCGAATTCACATTTTTACAACGTATAAAAGACTTAAAAACACACATATTCACCAAAGGAAAACCCCTAAACATGCTCCTAACCATTTTAAATAATTTAAGCAAAATCTGCCCATAAATCGAATTAAATAATCTAAAATAGCTATAGTAGGAATTTAACTCTGAAATTTTTACAGCACAAAGATATCATGAAGTAAAGCAACATATCTAAAAATCAGAATTTTTGGAGTAATACACGAATTATAGTGATTTTAACAAAAACGGGTTGCAGCATGATTTTCAAAAATTCATATCTTACAATATACACATCGAAACGACACAAGGTCAAAGCCATTGTGTCAAAAACATTCCTAAGTCCAATAATCCACAAGATTTCCACGAAATTAAACCTGATTCATCGATTTCTTCAATAAACCGAATAAATCACGGCTCAAAACCACGTAACAGGATATTTAACACATCATTAGAAACTAAATTAACACTAAGACCATCATTAAACACCAAATAACGCTAAAAGATGAGGGATAGCCACTCATTACCGTACTCCAAGGAGATATCGCGAAACGGGTGGCGAGAGGTTCGGTCAGGTCAATGCTCCTTCCAATGCCCACATTGAATTAGGCTATATTTATTTTCTTGGCCCAATTACTATCATCAAGAGAGCCCAAATATTTATCTTGTAGCCCAAAATCTAACCCCGAAAAGCCCAATCTCACTTTGGCCCAAATCCTTTTTCTCTTTCTTTTACCTTTTCTTTTCCTCTCCTTTTCTCTTATTTCTTTCTCCTTCTCTGGCTTCTTTTCTTTCTCCCCGACATCAATATTTCTTCTCCCCTATTTCTTCCAATTTCCAATCGATCGGCACACACTCAAATTAATCTCCCAAAACTCAATTTCCAGAAATTCAATTCCTTCCTCGCGCACACGCGTAGGGATTCCGGCAACGGGGTGGTCGTGTTTGACCTTCGAATATCGCTAGATAGAGATCGAAGGAGAGGTCGCCGGAAACAGGACACGGTCTCGGTGCTTGTGGTTGGCCGACGCGGTTTTGCTGAGCGATGCGGCTCGTTTGAGGACGTGTTGTGAAGGTGTGTTGCGGCCGATCGGAGGTTGGCGACTTGGGCTGAGATCTGACGGTTCACGGTGGTGATTTCCGCGTCTCCCGGTGATGTGTTCTAATTCCGGTTACGCGTGTCGGCCCCACGGCGCGGTGTTCGGTCAGACCACAAGGCTGTGCGAGGAGGTTGAGCGTGGCGCTGCCGCGCGACTGTTGCGTGCGTGAGCTATACAGGGGTCGGGCAACGTCTTCACCAAATCAAAAATCAACGGCGGCAACGAGCGGGTTCGAGTCCTGATCGACGAACGGCTGTTGGCTGCTGCTCCCGCGTTACACGGTGAATTACGACAGTCTCTGGAGGATTTTCGGTCGTCGGCAATGATGCTTGAACGTGGCGGTGATCCCACGCTGTTGGTCCGACAACCTTGGCGGCTGATTGCTCGTCTCCGACGAACGGGGCTCGGTTCAATACACGGTGGCCTGCTGGGCACTCGTGACTCACGAAGTCGGGGATTGGCAGCGGTTTTCCCACATGCGGGCAGGGAATCGTCGGCATAGGGAGCTTCGATCGAGGGCTGTCATCGGGGGTTTTGGGCCGACGGCTCTACTCGCTTGATCGAGGCTTAAATATGATTCTTCTGTATTTGAGTTTCTTGTGTTGCTTGAATCTGATTCTCCTGCAAGCTTTTGCTGAGAGAGAAGAGAGGTATGAGGAAGTTTGATTTCCAGAATGTTGGTCTGCTCCTTAAGCCTTAGTCGTTAGGGAAGAGAAAAAGGGTGATAGCGGCATAAATAATATGAGGAGAGGAGGGTTATACACATATCTATAACCCTAGGATTAAAATCTTGCCATCCAAGAAAAACACAAGGGAAAGGGGCCGGTTGTATGTAAGTGCAGTTGTCGCGCAGGTCGGGGTTTCTCCTTTTTCGACTTATACTTAAACGGTTCGGTTCGACTCGATTCAAATATAAGCGGACATATAATTATATGTATATAACACACACTAATATTTATTTACATATTAATAGGCAATTAACTAATTAGACATTTAATCTCAATAATAATAATAATAAACAATATATATGTAATAATAATTATTATTATTATTTAAAAAAATATTGACAATTAGACAAACAAAGGGAAATAATGATAATATAGCAATAATTAAATAAATAATCTCAATATTATTCAACAATGAATAGGGCATTACAAAATCAAACCAAAAATTCGAACAAAAAGGAAAATAAATTTGACCCCCTCAGCAAAAGACAAAACCGAAAAAAAAAAGAAAAAGATAGATAGACAAAAACTTGGATCAACACCTCTCAATGAAAAAGCACCAATGATGAGGAAATCGCAGGTCTATTCGGTTGTGAGTAATCGCGCACTCAGGGCCTTCGACTACACACGATAGGTGTGATTAACAGACGCTCTCAGGGCCTTCTCTTAGACACTGTGACTTCAAGACGCTCTAATGGCCTTCTCTCCGACACGATAGCAGGATAAACACGCACTACGACCTTGCTTATACACACGTAGAACACAATGTTCCGCTTTTCTATTCACTCATCAATTCTCCACATCTTCAATAATGAAGAGGTACATGGGTATTTATAGGTGCAGAATTAAATCTAAGCCTAATCAATCTAGATCTCTTAAATCTAGCAATAATAGAAATCCTAATACTAGAAAACAATAAAATCCTAATATTACTATAACTAAAAAAAATACTTGACTTGCACTCCAATTAACTTGAAGCTCAAGTCATGCGTCCAACTCCTTAGCCGCCTCAAAATCCCTTTGGCTGCCTCCTTTTGCGCGCCGCCCTTCGGCTTACCTATTCCTTGGCGCGCGAGGCATCGCGCGTCTCATCTTCCTTGCACGCAAGCGCCTTCGCGCGCGCCTAGTCTCCGTCGACCTCCTTTCGCGCGTGTGCGCCCAACACTCCTAAGCCTGCGAGGCTTAGGCCTCCGTCCGCGCCTGCTCCCCACTCGTGCGCTGTCGCGCGCCTTGCGTTCCCGCAGGTCCCCTCGCGCGCGTGCATGCCGTCGCCTAGTACTCCTACTCCTACCCGGTCTAGGCCATCGCCCGCGTCTCCTACACTTGCGCGCCCAACGCGCGCCGCGTCTTCACTGTCCGGCGTCCGCGCGTCCCAGCCACCCTCGCGAGTGCGCCGCACTCCCGCCGTCTCGCCATCGTCATTGCGCCCCGTGGTCTTCCAGCGCGTCCCGCCTACGCCGGTGCTCCAATACTCTATCGCGCACCCGCGTGTACCCATCGCCATCCGCGTGTGCTCCACCCCATCGCGCGCATCAAGGCACGATGCGCGCCTCTCGCTCGTGCTCACCTCTCCGTCGCCGATCGACTCCGGCTGCTCGCCCGATGGTCCCAATCCACCATGGCAGTCCCTGATCCGTACAAATGGTCCACTTGATGGACCCGGCTCGTCCCATGGGTCCCATCCTTCCACACACCTGCCTTTCATTCCCGTGCAATCTCCGGCACTCCAAATCCAACCATCTTCCATTCTTTGCTTACCTCGCCTTCAAGCTTCCATCTTCCATGCTCGCTTCTTCCTCGCACAAGGCCCACAACAATGACTTTCTTTCTTAGCCTTTGCCTTCCGTCGTCTTAGAGCTTGCCTAGCCTTGCGTTTCCTAGCCTTCAATCTTGGACCACATCCTTTTGGCCAATCTCTTACACATGATGGCCGGTAAATCGGACTAGATGGCTCCTCCAACATATTTTCCAACCATAAATCGAGATTCTCAACCATCCCATCACTTGACTCACGGGGGTAAATAACCACTTCCGTATCATTCCCCTCCTCTTCAAGACTTTCTTTGTCCTCAAGGATAATAAAATTTAACGCACCTTCATCACCATTGTTCTGAACGTTGGTCACCTATGCTTCCCTGGCTTCCACGAGTTGTCATTCACGCTCTTCCCAATCCTTACGTTCGTGAACCTCCTCCAAAAACTCTTGCTCTCATGGAGTTAATTCCTTCTCCAAGCCTTCGAGATGTGCTAGATCTTCCAAATCCAACTCATCTAATGGTTCGAACACCATGACTCTCTCCTTTTTTTTAAGACTCTAAAAATAAAATCAAAACAACTAGGATGACACTTTTTTTTTTGTGACTCTCGACAAACTCACGAAAAAATCGAACCAAAAATTCGAACAAAAAGAAAAATAAATTCGGCCCCCTCAGCAAAAGGCAAAACCGAAAAAAAAGAAAAATATAGATAGACAAAAACATGGATCAGCACCTCTCAATGAAAGCACCAATGATGAGGGAATCGCAGATCGCGGTTCTTGTCTATTCGGTTGTGAGTAATAGCGCACTCAGGGCCTTCGACTACACACGATATGTGTGACTAACAGACGCTCTCAGGGCCTCCTCTTAGACACTGTGACTTCAAGACGCTCTAATGGCCTTCTCTCTGACACGATAGTATGATAAACACACACTACGGCCTTGATTATACACACGTAGAACACAATGTTCCCCTTTTCTATTCACTCATCAATTCTCCACATCTTCAATAATGAAGAGGTACATGGGTATTTATTGGTGCAGAATTAAATTTAACCTTAATCAATCTAGATCTCCTAAATCTAGCAATAGTAGAAATCCTAATACTAGAAAGCAATAAAATCCTAATATTACTATAACTAAAAAATATTTGACTTGCACTCCAATTTACTTGAAGCTCAAGTCATGCGTCCAACTCCTTAGCCGCCTCAAAATCTCTTCGGCTGCCTTCTTTTGCGCGCCGCCCATCGGCTTACCTATTCCTTGGCGCGCGAGGCATCGTGCGCCTCGTCTTCCTTGAACGCGCGCGCCTTCGCGCGCGCCCGGTCTCCGTCGCCCTCTTCTCGCGCGTATGCGCCCAGCACTCCTAAGCCTGCGAGGCTTAGGCCTCTGTCCGCGCCTGCTCCCCACTCGTGCGCTGTCGCGCTGATGACGGATCGCGGTTTTTGTCTATTTCGGTTGTGTGTAATAGCGCACTCAGGGCCTTCGACTACGCATGATAGGTGTGACTAACAGACGCTCTCAGGGTCTTCTCTTAGACAATGTGACTTCAAGACGCACTAATGGCATTCTTTCCAACACTTGTATGTAAACACGCACTACGACCTTGCTTAACACACGTTAGACCACCAAGTTCCCCTTTCTATTCACTCATCAATTTTCTGGTCTTCCAATTATGAAGAGGTACATGGTATTTATAGGTGCATAAAATAAATCTAAGCCTAATCAATCTAGATCTCCTAATTCTATAATTAAAAGCAACAAGGAATAAAATCCTAATACTACTATAATTATTCTTGCTTGACTTGCACTCCAAGAATGTCTTGAGATCCAAGTCATGCGCAAAAACCCTTAAGCCGCTTTATTGCGTTGCCGCCTCGGACTCCTTCTCCTAGTCGCGTGCGCCTTGTCCCGCACATCTGCTCGCACCGCCCTACTCTCGCCTAGTCCTCCTCGCATTAGTCTTCGCGTGCTGGCTTCCCACTCGCGCACCAATGCGCGCGCCTCGTCATCGCCGCCTTCCTCTTGCGCGTGCGCGCCAACCCCCATCTCGCCTATTCCTACTCCACTTAGGCCTCTGCCCGCGTTGTAACACCCCGTCTTGACATGAAAATCACAGTGCGTTTTCGCAAAGTTTTTCAGAATAAAATCATTTAATTTGCGAAATACTGATTCGGAGTGCAACCATAATACATGACTTACTTTCAAATCAGACTTTTTTTTAGAAACGAACTCACAGTCTGCTGACTAGTCAAAAAGGCTAAGTTTGACAAACAGTAAAAATCAGCGGAAACTGTACTGGCAAAACATAATAACAGTGTTGCGATCATGTAAATAAGTCTACGGGAGATAATAGCAGCACTGCTATGCTAAATTCAAAGTGTACAAAACATAATTTAAACTTTATAAGCATAGCTCCCATATAATTTAAACTTTATAAGCATAATCCTGAACCGATAGCCATTTCACACCTCCGGATCGACTCCATGACCTAAAAAACATAATAAACATGGGGCGTGAGTACCACTGTACTCCGCAGGAACTCATACTAAAGTAAACAGTGAAAATAATTACAGTAATATGATCCTGGCATATATAACTGAACTGAACTGAAACCGGTATTGAATAAGCATGAACTGATACTGAATAATCATGATCTGATCATCATCACCTGACTGATATCTGAACATCTGCCAGAATAAAAATGTCGGACACCATGTGCACACTCTAGTGGGCAGACTAAGGCCACTAGCACCCAGAATGGACCGACGACCATTCTAAGCGGATACTGATAATACATACCTCAAACATGGTAGAATAATTACAATCAATGTAGTACCCAGTCTGAGTCCCCACCTGATCCGTCGAAATGAAAAGGCAGTGCTGATAATAGTATTGTAGACATCGAAATTTTAATATTTTATTAATTAATGTCTTTATTTATTTTGGGACATAAATCCATGATAAATAAGATAATTAATTAATAAAGTTATTATTTCTTGCCTACCAAGTCAAAATCTTATGACGAGGAAAGAGATTATATCAAATCTTAGGATAAGGAAAGAGATTATATCAAATCAAGAAGAACCAATCAAATTGATGTCTTCTTTTCCAAGACTCTCTCTCCTACACCTATAAATAGGGCTCTCCTCAAAGTAAAAAATCACACCTCAAACACCTCAAACATCTAAAACACCTCAAACACATCAAAAATATCAAACACATCTCAAATATTAAAGTCTCAAATTCAAGAGCTCTCAAGAACCCTCTTGAAGATTTGAAGAAGTTTTTGAAGAACCGCCCGAAGTCCATTCAATGAAGAAGAAGAAGAAAAAGCGGCGGCGACTCTTCCCCAAGAAGTAAAGAGACGACTTCCACTCCTCTCAAGTCAATCCAATAATATCAACGACGTTCAAGCGACATTCAAGCCCCGTTCGTTGAGAAGTTCAAGCAACGTAGCGTTTGATTCAGGAAAAAGCTCTCAAGCCCTCGAGTCAATGTTATGCAAGCTCAATCCATATTCGAAGATCCAAACCCAAATCCATGAAGAGAAGAATCGGAGGAGATAAATAGATATTGTACCCGCATATCGTTTGACCTAAATAGATCAAGTTGTACAAAAGTTTTACGTTTTTCATAAAATTTGTTGTTACAAGTATCCTGATCAAACTGAAAAATAATATAAGAAATTACTAATTACTATGATC
>CACSLK010027831.1:19475016-19486305 GCA_902706635.1 Striga hermonthica
TCTATTTCTTGTGTTCCACTGATACAAGATCTAGAAAGCTGTTTGAGAATACAGTAGAAGATCTTAAGGTATATAGAGATTCCAATAATACATCCAAACCGGAGACCAAAATCAGCAAGTGACCATACCACGACGACCAGGACGACGAGACAAAGAGATCGCCGTCGAGATCGCCGCCGTACGCCGCTGCACGCGCCGCCACGCGCCACCAGAAGCTGCCAGCTGCTGAAGATCACGCGGGCGCGTGAGAGCGCGTGGAAACACCTTTTTCCGATCGGTCAACGCCGTTGACTTCGCCGTGACGTCAGTTTTCCGGATTGGCCAAGTTTGTTCGATTTTGAGAAGATTTGATTTGCGGTCAACTGTCCGGGCCAGCCAGATCTACATAAATTTTAAGCAGTAAGTTTTCTTCATCAAACCTTTAGATCCGCTGCGCATAGGTTTATGTTGAATGTTTGTCCGTGACTTGTGCATATCGAGATCCTCGTGGGTTCCAACATAATCAACTCCCTGTTTTTGAGTATAACCTTTAGCAACCGGTCTTGCTTTAAAATTATTTACTTCTCCATCTACACCACGTTTTCGCTTGTAAACCCATTTACAACCTATGGGTACAATACCCTGTGGTGGTTCAACCAAAGTCCATACTTTGTTTGAATACATGGAATCTATTTCGGATTGCATATCTTCTTGCCATTTATCTGAGTTAATGTCCAACATTGCCTCATCATAGCTTATTGGATCATTATCCAAAAGGAGTCCCTCTTCATTGTCTTTTGACAATAGGTATAACCTTTCAGGCGCCCTAGAAATTTTTTCGGATCTCCGAAGAGGTTGTGTTTCAGATGGTCCAGTCTCTACTGGTATGTTATTTGTGGTACTTAGTGGAATTTCTTGTGGTTCTTTATTAAGTTCTACAACTCCGCCATTCTTAGAGAGACATTCTTCCTCTAAAAATACAGCATTCCTCGAAACAAACACCATTTGTTCAGAGGGGTCATAGAAATAGTACCCAATAGACTCTTTTGGATACCCCACAAATTTGCATAAGATGGATCTCATATCCAACTTACCTCCCACTAACTGCTTCACATAAGCAGTACAACCCATACTTTTAAATATTTGTACGAGGATGTTTTGCCATACCATATCTCATATGGTGTGATGGGTACAGCTTTACTTGGCACTCTATTCAAAATATGTGCTGTTGTTTCTAAGGCATAACCCCAGAATGAAAGAGGTAAATCAGTGGAACTCATCATCGATCGAACCATGTCTAGCAATGTTCGATTCCTCCTTTCTGAAACCCCATTGAGTTGTGGAGTTCCAGGAGGTGTCCACTGTGAAATAATCCCATTATCTCTTAAATAATCAAGAAACTCATTGGTTAAGTATTCACCACCTCGATCCGATCGAAGAACTTTAATACTACGACCAATTTGTTTCTCCACTTCAGCAGTCTCTCAACTCTCAGTTTTTGACCCCAGCAGTCTCGACTCTCAGTTTCTGACCTCAGCGGTCTCGACTCTCGTTTTCGACACCAGCAGTCTCGACTCTCGGTTTTCAACCTCGGCGGTCTCGACTCTCAGTTTTCGACCTCAACGGTCTCGACTCTCGGTTTTTTACCTCTGCGGTCTCTTGACTCTCGGTTTTCGACCTCAGCGGTCTCTCAACTCTCGATTTTTTACTCCAGCGGTCTCGATCTCGACTCTCAGTTTTCGACCTCAGCGGTCTCTTAACTCTTGATTTTCGACCTCAGTGGTCTCTCAACTCTCGGTTTCCGACCCCAGCGGTCTCCAGTCTCGATTTTCTACCTCAGCGGTCTCGACTCTCGGTTTTCGACCTCAACGGTCTCTCAACTTTCAGTTTTCAACCTAAGCGGCTTGACTCTCAGTTTTTTACCCTAGCAATCTCGACTCTCGGTTTTCGACCGCAACGGTCTCTCAACTCTTAGTTTTTGACCCCAGTGGTCTCGACTCTCAGTTTTCGACCTCAACGGTCTCTCAACTCTCAGTTTTCAACCTAAGCGGTCTTGACTCTCGGTTTTTTACCCCAGCGGTCTCGACCCTCGGTTTTCGACCTCAACAGTCTCTCAACTCTCAGTTTTTGACCCCAGCGGTCTCGACTCTCAGTTTTCGACCTCAGTGGTTTTGACTCTTGGTTTTCGACCTCAGCGGTCTCGACTCTCGGTTTTCGACCTCAACGGTCTCTCAACTCTCCGTTTTCGACCCCAGCAGTCTCGAATCTCGGGTTTCGACCTCAGCGGTCTCTCAACTCTCGGTTGTCGACCCCAGCAGTCTCGACTCTCGGTTTTCGATCCCAACGGTCTCGACTCTTGGTTTTTTACCTCACTGGTCTCTTGACTCTCGATTTTCAACCTCAACGGTCTCTCAACTCTCGGTTTTTGACCCCAGCGGTCTCGACTTTCGGTTTTCGACCTCAATAGTCTCTCAACTCTCGGTTTTCAATCTCAGCTGTCTCGACTCTCGGTTTTTTACCTCAGCAGTCTCTTGACTCTCGGTTTTTGACCTCAGTAGTCTCGACTCTCGGTTTTCGACCTCAGCGGTCTCGTGACTCTCGGTTTTCGACCTCAGCGGTCTCTTGACTCTCGGTTTTTGACCTCAGCGGTCCCGACTCTCGGTTTTTGGGTCAGTTTAGAGACACAATGTTCAGTTCATGTCACTTGAAGCATGAAAAGTTGAGTTATGTTCGGTTTAGGCCTTGTTAGGCCGTGACCGAGTGATGTTCGTTTTTACCCGATAAATCCCGAGCAATTCATGTCTATCTAATCGTTATATATCATTTTATACTCAGTTAATTCATGTTGGTCGAGAGGTTTTCATGTTCGGTCGGAGAAATGGCTTGAAGCCGTAGGCAGCGCACGGTGCGCACGCCACCAGCCACCTTAGTTCATCGAGCGAAAGTTAATAAAATTGAGTATATTCAGTAAATCTGATTCTACAATGTTAAATTATGATGAATTGAATTGGAGTTGCCGGAGGAAGTTGCTGCACGGCCGGCAAGGACCGGTCGTGGTCGTGCTGGCTGCATGCAGCGGCAACAGCGCGGCGGCAGTCAGGCAGCATGGGTGCCAGCGTTCGTACAGGCCGTGGGGCGTTACGCATAACTGTCCGCTGCAGCAGTCATCAGTTGGCCGTGCGTATGAGCACGCCAACACACAGTCGAGCACGCCAGCGCGCATGTTCGCGCATCAGTTTTCCTCGGCAGCGCCCAACAGGCCGCCCGAGTAGCCAGTACCGTGGGAATCGTACGTCAGCGCTCGCGCAGTACCAATCATGCCCAGCCAGTGCCTGTGTGCGCACTCATGCATTCAGTTGCACGTCACGGTGTGCGGTAACACCCGACAGTGCTCAGTCCCACGACAGCCGGCGCACTTAGTGTTAGAGTAGTATACCCTGCGTTCCAATTTTGATTGGATGTATTCTACTTGTAAATACAATCTATTGGAATTATATTAATTAAAAGGCATTACTTTATCTTAAGAGTAAGCATTTATCATATAATTGCACTTAAGATAAAATCCCTAGATCACTTATGGTTATAAGATATGGTTGCGCATAGAGATGGTAATCATGGAACATATCTTGAAAGCCGTGATCTTAAATAAAGTTCCAATTCGATGGATGTTTCGAGATGGGATATCGAATAATCCATAAAATAATTGCACATAGTATGTATGTTTGTTAGACAAGAATGTTGCATTCCATCAACATTAGCGTGGGACGCAAGTACATATATGTGAGTGCTTGTTAGAGAACAAGTTCACTGAACATGACCATATGAAAATACTTAATGAAAGATTTGTCTTGTCGAATAAGTATTTTCATGTTACAATAGTACATGATTGGTCCTTAGACTTGAGGCACAATGGTAACTTTGTGCATATTATATTTTAGTTTGATTTATCCTTTTGATTGCTAGCACAATCGTATAAAGAGATATTTTGGGTATTATATTAATATGTATGGAAGTTTGTTAGTGGCCAACAAAGGATTCGACACTTATGAAGATGAGTGAATTTCCTATGTGTCTCATAGTTAGTAATTCAAAGTCCTTGGCAAAGGCGGGATGAATAGAGATTCATAAACGAATTACTAAACATGAAAGGGAATCATAGTTATTAAATCAATTTGGGTTTCGACTAAAATCATACCCAAGATTTAATCGGGAAATTGGATGTCGAAAGGATTTTACATGTATGTAATTGTAATCGAAATAGGTTTACTCGCTATTCACTTAATACTAGATTCATGCTACTTGCTAGGTATTCCCATGGTATGTGGGTTCATGAATTAAGGGGTTAATTCATGAATAAGAGTTAATAAAGATTAACTCAAATTACAAAGAGTTGTAAACCCACTACTAGTATTAATTGTGAACCTAAAAGGTCACACCAATTTTTGAATGATGGTGAATATTTATATTTCTAAAGAGTTAGAATTAATTGACAAAAATCAAATTTTGATTAGATGTCAATTGAAAGGAATATACTAAATTAATCAATAAGATTGATTAATTATATTTTGGATATTACTTTAGTAATTAAAGTAATTACTAAATTAATAAATTGGAATTTAAAATTGGATTTTAAATTTCAAATCCAAAATAATAATAATATGATTATTATAAATTAGATAATATTGGGAGAAAAAAGAATATAATAATAAAGATTTATTATTTTATTATTTTCATCTTTAAATATGATTTAAATATTAAAAATAATAAAAGGATTATAATAAATGGTGGTTAAAGGTTGTTATGAACCACTTCACAATTGTTTATTATATAAAAGTCAATAGTTAGTAATCTTATTTAAATAAAATCAGATTTTATTTAAATATTACTAAATATTGATTATTTTATGCTAAAAAGTTTAGTATAAATGGATGCAAATTGTTTGCATAAATTGCTAAGTGGTTTTTAAGCTAAGTCTTGAATTTTTCCAAAGAGTTGAAAAAGAAGAAAAGTTCTTCAAATATAATTTAAGAAAGAGTTCTTAAATTATCTCCCAAAATATTATATAATTTAATATTCCTATATAAAACTGATACTTTTCTACTAGCGAAGAAAGAGGCTATCGGAACCGGAATTTGAAAGGTGGATACGTTTAGAGGGAAGACACGTGGATTCCTAAGCGAGTAACCACAAAGCGTTGCAGTTATCAAACCGGGAATTGATTCCCTCATTCATCGTCAATTTGAAGGAGTTCAAGTTTAACGGTAAATATTGTATTTATTATCAAACAAATCAAAATTTGTATTATTACATATTTTTAAAGATGACGATCTGTTAATTCGCCATATGTATGTACGAGTTATGTATTTAATTGATAAATACATGTTTTAAAAAATTTTAAATTCCGCTGCGTATAGCTCGTACGGTACAGGCGAACCCAACAGTGGTATCAGAGTCACGGTTATCATCTTTAAAAATAGATTTTGATTTGTTAATGTTTATAAGATAAACAAGATAATTAAATGTTTTTGAGATAAACATATTAATTATAAAATAAAAAAAAATGAAGTCGCGACATGATGTCGCGAGTCGCGACATGCAATTTACAGGTCGCGAATTCTATTTTTCGAGCCCCAGTTTCTCGCGAGTCGCGACATGTCTCGCGAGTTGGACTCGCGAGTCGCGAGATTTTGTTGATCAGCCTTTGTTGGACTCGCGAGTCGTGAGTTGAGGTCGCGAGTCGCGACATGGAGTCGCGAGTCGCGAGTCGCGACTTGATAAAAATAAAAAGAAATAAATAAATAAATAAAAAAAAATATTTTTATTCATGTGATGAATGTTTTTATTTAGGGATGATCATGAGCTTTTACACATAATGAATGAATGGATGCATTTTATTTCAATATGATTGAATGTTTGCATGTTTTATTCAATATGGTTGAATGTTGTATATTATTCAATAAGATTGAATGAATGTAATTTATCGAGACCTGCGAGTCTCTTGAGATTTGTTTTGTAAAATTTTAAATTTTTGTATCGTTAGAAAGATTAGATCAAAGGTGTTGACCGTTCGATGCGAAAGGCCCACGATTGTGTGGGTAATTTTACAAGTTGTAAATCTCGAAGGCCTGTGCTTGTACGGGTAGATAAAATGAATTGTAATAGAAGTAGTTCTATTTATTTGTTTTATCACGTACATAGGCATAGACCCATTTTGGCTCGAATGGGTCGTATAGGCAAGGACATGATCATCCCACCGTATGCATTTTAGATGTATGTTAGGTTTATTTATGTTTTCGATTCATGCGATGGATGAAATGGTAAATAAACGTAAGGATGGTAAACGATGAGATCACGGAACCCTAAAGAATTAATAAGATTAATTCATATCATATCAATAATGGATAAAAATAAGCTGGGACTTATTAATCCAGGCCTTCCTTCAAAAAGTAGACGACATGAGATGCTACGATGCTCTATCACTGACCATGAGTCGTGGGGTGGTTTTGTGTCGAAAGTTGTGATCCCTACTACGTATATTGATACTTGTGAGACGGATTCCTCTTTGTGTTGACCATGAGTCGTGGGACACTGGGGTGGGCCGTTATCATGAAAGTTTTGATGGGTTTGATTTGACACCAAGTCATATATACGGTCATATTCTTGAGGTATATAAGGAAAGGTGAGGCAAAATATCTTGAAGGTTGTATATTGATACAATTGTCAAAAAGTTGACTACCAGTATAAATGTTCCATGCGTACTCATAATCTTGGGATATGGAATATTTTTATTGAACTTCAAGCCCACTATGAAAATTAGATTTTCATAATTAAAATGGGGTTTTAATTAAATTAGTGGGAGATATTTAATATTTAAAGACCTAATATTAAATGAATATGAATTCTATAGTCTAATTATTTTCTGCTTCATGTGTTGTTTTGTAGATCAGTCTACTAAAATGGCTAAAAATCCAATTGCAAGTATCCTTGAACAAAACAAATTAATTGAACCCAATAAATGTTATCATTGTGGTAAAACTGGGCATTGGAAGAGGAACTGCAAGGAGTATCTTGCAAACCTGAAAGGTTCAGGAACTTATTTTGTTAAAGTTAACTTATCAGTTAAAGATTCTTCTTGGGTATTGGATACCGGCTGTGGGTCACATATTTGCAATGATTTGCAAATGATGTCAAGAAGTAAAAAGCTAGAAAATAATGAAACAATCCTAAGGATGGGCAATGGGGCAAGGGTTGCTGCCAAAGCTATAGGGACTGTTTATCTAGCTTTAAATGATGGTGTAACAGTTTGTTTGACAAATTGTTTGTATGTTCCGGATGTTATAAAAAATATAATCTCTATTCCAGAATTGGATAGAGAAGGTTTTAAGTTCGTTATTGAGAATGGAAGATGTTCCATTTTCAAAGACACAACTTTTATGTATTCCAGAAAATTGACAAATGGGTTATATACCATCACACCACAAAGTCCTATCCTAACTATTCAACAAAATAAAAGGAAATTTAATAATCATAGTTCATTCACAATTTGGCATGCTAGATTAGGTCATATATCTGAAAAGAGGATTCAAAAATTAGGACCAAAACTCGACCTTAGGGGAGAGGAAAGGTTGCCTACTTGTGAGTCATGTCTTAAAGGTAAAATGACTAAATCACCATTTGTAGGACAAGTGGAGCGAGCTAAAGGTCTGTTGGATTTAATCCATACAGATGTTTGTGGACCACTAAATGTTAGTGCCAAGGGGAACTACCACTACTTCATAACTTTTACTGATGATTATTCACGGTATGGTTATGTATACCTATTAAGGTACAAATCTGAAGTATTTGAAAAGTTCAAAGAATTCAGAACTGAGAACCGAGAGTCAAGAGACCGCTGAGGTCGAAAACTGAGAGTCGAGACCGCTGAGGTTGAAAACCGAGAGTCAAGAGACTGCTGAGGTAAAAAACCAAGAGTCGACACTGCTAAGGTAAAAAACCGAGCATTGAGAGATCGTTGAAGTCAAAAACTGAATGTCGAGACCGCTGGGGTCAAAACCTGAGAGTTGAGAGACCGCTGAGGTCGAAAACCGAGTGTCAAGAGACCGCTGAGGTAAAAAACCGAGAGTCGAGACCGTTGGGGTCGAAAACCGAGAGTTGAGAGACCGTTGAGGTCGAAAACTGAGAGTCGAGACTGCTGGAGTCAAAAACTGAGAGTTGAGAGACCGTTGAGGTAAAAAATCGAGAGTCAAGAGACGGCTGAGGAAAAAAACCATGAGTCTAGACCGTTGGGATCGAAAATCGAGAGTCGAGACCGCAGGGGTCAAAAACCGAGAGTTGAGAGACCACTGAGGTCGACAACCAAGATTCGAGACTTCTGGGGTCAAAAACCGAGAGTTGAGAGACCGTTGAGGTCGAAAACCGAGAGCCGAGACCGCTGAGGTCGAAAACCGAGAGTCAAGACCACTGAGGTCGAAAACTGAGAGTCGAGACCGCTGAGGTAAAAAACCGAGAGTGGAGACCGCTGGGGTCGGAAACTGAGAGTTGAGAGACCGCTGAGGTCGAAAATCGAGAGTCAAGAGACCACTGAGGTCGAAAACCGAGAGTCAAGATCGAGACCGCTGGAGTAAAAAAGCGAGAGTTGAGAGACTGCTGAGGTCGAAAACCGAGAGTCAAGAGACCGCGGTGGTAAAAAACAGAGAGTCGAGACCGTTGAGGTCAAAAACTGAGAGTCGAGACCGCTGAGGTTGAAAACCGAGAGTTGAGACCGCTGGGGTCGAAAATGAGAGTCGAGACCACTGAGGTCAGAAACTGAGAGTCGAGACTGCTGGGGTCGAAAACCGAGAGTTGAGAGACTGCTGAGGTCGAAAACCGAGAGTCAAAAGACCGCTGAGGTCGAAAACCGAGAGTCGAGACCGCTGAGGTTGAAAACTGAGAGTCAAGAGACCTCTGAGGTAAAAAACCGAGAATCGAGACCGCTAAGGTCGAAACCGAGCATTGAGAGATCGTTGAAGTCGAAAACCGAGAGTCAAGACCGCTGGGGTAAAAAAACCGAGAGTTGAGAGACCACTGAGGTCGACAACCGAGAGTCAAGAGACCGCTGAGGTAAAAAACTGAGAGTCGAGACCGTTGAGGTCGAAAACCGAGTGTCAAGACTGCTGAGGTAGAAAACCGAGAGTCGAGACCGCTGGGGTAAAAAACCGAGAGTTGAGAGACCGCTGAGGTCGACAACCAAGGGTCGAGACCGCTTAGGTCGGTAACCGAGAGTCGAGACCACTGAGGTCGAAAACCAAGTGTCGAGACCGGTGGGGTCAGAAACCTGAGAGTTGAGAGACCGCTGGGGTCAGAAACCGAGAGTCAAGAGACCGCTGAGGTTGAAAACCGAGAGTCGACACTGCTGAATTCGAAAACCGAGAGTCAAGAGACCGCTTAGGTAAATAACCGAGAGTCGAGACCGCTGGGGTTGAAAACCGAGAGTCGAGACCGCTGGGGTTGAAAACCGAGAGTTGAGAGACTGCTGAAGTAAAAAACTGAGAGTCAAGAGACCGCTAAGGTCAAAAACTGAAAGTCGAGACTGCTGGGGTCGAAAATCGAGAGTCGAGACTGCTGGGTTCGAAAATCGAGAGTTGAGAGATCGCTGAGGTCGAAAACCGAGAGTCAATAGACTGCTGAGGTCGAAAATCAAGAGTTCAGTAACCGTTGAGGTCAAAAACTGAGAGTCTAGACCGCTTAGATCGAAAACCGAGAGTCAAGACCGCTGAGGGCAAAAATTGAGAGTCGAGACCGCTGGCGTCCAAAATCGAGAGTTGAGAGACCGTTGAGGTCGAAAATCGATAGTCGAGACCGCTGAGGTCGAAAACTGAGAGTCGAGACCACTGGGGTCGAAAACTGAGAGTTAAGAGACTGTTGAGGTTGAAAACCGAGAGTCGAGACCGTTGAGGTCGAAAACCGAGAGTCGAGACTACTGGGGTCGAAAACTGAGAGTTCAGAGAACGTTGAGGTCGAAAACCAAGAGTCAAGACCGCTGGGGTTGAAAAACAAAAGTCGAGACCGCTGGGGTCGAAAACCGAGAGTTGAGAGACTGCTGAGGTCAAAAACCGATAGTCAAGAGACCACTGAGGTAAACAATCAAGAGTCGAGACCGCTGGGGTCGAAAAACAAGAGTTGAGAGACTACTGAGGTTGAAAACCGAGAGTCAAGAGACCACTGAGGTCAAAAACTAAGAGTCAAGACCGCTGGGGTCGAAAACTGAGAGTTGAGAGACCGTTGAGATCGAAAACCGAGAGTCGAGACCGCTGAGATCGAAAACCAAGAGTCAAGACCGCTGAGGTCGAAAACTGAGAGTCGAGACCATTGGGGTCGAAAACTGAGAGTTGAGAGACCGTTGAGGTCGAAAACCGAGAGTCGAAACCGCTGAGGTCGAAAACGGAGAGTCAAGACCGCTGGGGTCGGAAACCGAGAGTGGAGAGACCGCTGAGGTCAAAAACCGAGATTTAAAAGACCGCTGAGGTAAAAAACTAAGAGTCGAGACCGCTAGGGTAAAAAATCGAGAGTCGAGACTGTTGAGGTTGAAAACCAAGAGTCGAGACTGCTGGGGTCAAAAACTGAGAGTTGAGAGACCGCTGAGGTCGAAAATTGAGATTCGAGACCGCTGGGTCGAAAACCAAAAGTCGAGACCGCTGAGGTCGAAAACCGAGAGCCGAGACCGTTGTGGTCAGAAATCGAGAGTTGAGAGACCGCTGAGGTCGAAAACTGAGAGTCGAGACTGCTGAGGTCAAAAACCGAGAGTCAAGAGACCGCTGAGGTAAAAAACCGAAAGTCGAGACCGCTGGGGTTGAAATCCGAGAGTTGAGAGACCGCTGAGGTAAAAAGTCGAGAGTCGAGACCGCTGGGGTCAAAAACTTAGAGTCGAGACCGCTAAGGTTGAAAATTGAGAGTCAAGACCGTTGAGGTCGGAAACTGAGAGTTGAGAGACCGCTGAGGTCGAAAACCGAGAGTCAAGAGACCGCTGAGGTCGAAAACCGAGAGTCAAGAGATCGTTGAGGTCGAAAACCGAGAGTCGAGACCGCTGGGGTCAAAAACCAAGAGTCGAGACCGCTGGGGCCGAAAACCGAGAGTCGAGACTGCTGGGGTCGAAAACCGAGAGTTGAGAGACTGCTGAGATTGAAAACTGAGAGTCCAGAGACCGCTTAGGTCGAAAACCGAGAGTCGAGACTGCTGAGGTCGAAAACCGAGAGTTCACAGACCGCTGAGGTCGAAAATCGAGAGTCGAGTCCACTGGGGTCGGAAACTGAGAGTCGAGACCGCTGAGGTAAA
>CACSLK010027831.1:19777360-19790117 GCA_902706635.1 Striga hermonthica
TCCCGAGAATATCCCAGTTAAATATTTAGATCGAGTTGAGCATCTTAGCAGTTATTTCCAGTCAATCTGAGCATAGTACTTAGTATTTGTTTATTTATATAATTTTACAGATTGATCAGCAGCAGCACTTACATTATCAGTACAAGTGACTGGGTATTACATTGGTTATAATTGCTCTATCATGTTTTAAGGTATGTATATCAGTTATTCCACTTTGGGTGGAAGCGCAGTAGCCTTAATTGCCCATCCAGAGTTCTGGTGGAGGCGCAGTAGCCTTAATTGCCCATCAGAGTGTGCACATGGCCAGTTCAGTACAGACCTCGCGTCTGGAGATTACAGTTTATTTATATATACCTGCAGTCATGATATTGATATTATTATTGATGTTTACTTTAGTATGAGTTTCTGCGGAGTACAATGTTTATAGTACTCACGCTCCCACTATTATGATTCTTTTTCAGGAGACAGGGTCGGTCCGGAGGAGTAAGTGGAGCGGGTGGTCGCCGGTCCAGTACATGTAAATATGTTTATATTTTTGCAGACTATTGATATGTATATATTTGCCACGTTTTACTTCCGCTGACGTTTTTAGACTTTTAAACTAGCGTGTAAATTTTCAGACGACGATCCGAGCTTTCGGGTCTAGTTTTATACAGTATCACACGCTTGTTTTATAATGATAATCCGTTTTTCATAAATAGGTTTATAGTTAACAAATTTCTAGAAAAGAAATGTTTTATGTAGCATCCCAATATATGTTTCGCAAATTAAAACGTAAACTTTAGAAAGGGATTTGCGAAAATCGCACTCTGATTTTAGTAAGCTAGTGGGGTGTTACAAATACTTTGGTTCTTAATTGCATCCTTTTTGGTTTGTGTGTTTTGACAGACACGTGCATGATTACGAGGTCTAGTGGGAATTCACCCCTGAAATTTGACCCCGAGATTGAAGCTAGTTGTCGAAGGAACAACGCAAATCGGAGACTACAACAACGACTGGGAGGTGCAATGGAGGAACAAGGTGAAGAGAGGTATAGACAGCTCGAGGCACAAATGGCGGAGCTACAATGCCAATTAACTGCGCAGCAGGCTCAACAAGAGCCAGGAACACCGGTTCGAAACATCTTCCAACCTCATGCTGATCAAGTATACGGAGGAGGTCATGGGACGAGAATTGCGGCTAATACTTTTGAGTTGAGCCCGTCCTTGATTCGAATGGTGCAGCAAGAGCAGTTTGGGGGAGCTGCAATCGAGGACCCGAATGCGCATCTGGCACAATTTCTGGAGATATGTGGTACAGTGAAGTACAATGGAGTCCTGGAGGACGCTATCCGGCTTAGGCTTTTCTCTTTCTCTCTTAGAGATAAAGCCAATGTGTGGTATAATTCTCTTGAGGCCGGGACAGTGACAACATGGGATGAGATGCATCAGAAATTTCTCTTGAAGTTCTTCCCACCGAGTAAGATGTTGAGACTTCAGACGGAGATCACTCAATTCAAGCAACAAGATGGTGAGCCTTTATACGAGGCCTGGGAGCGTTACACGCAACTCCTTCGAACGTGCCCACAGCATGGATTTTCGGAGGAGCACCAAATTTGCTATTTCTATAATGGATTGAGTGGCCCGATGAAGTCTATGGTGGACGCCTCAGCTGGAGGTGCCCTTTTGGGAAGACGACCGAACGACACGAAGCGAATTCTTGAGGAGATGGCATCGAATAGCTATCAGTGGCCGGTTGAGAGGACTATGCTCAAGAGAGTGGCGACTACGAATGAGGCGGACTCAGCCGCTTCGATGGCAGCTCAAATAGCAGCATTGGTGATAAACAACATGCAAGGGGGAAAGGCTGAGAGCTTAGGGGTTGGGGAACCGGTCGAGGACGTGAATTATGTGAATAATCGGAATTTTGGAAATTTTCGAGGACCTCAAGCGGGGAACACTTATTACCAAGGCAACCGGAATCACCCCAGTTTATCATATGCAAATTCGAATAATGCTTTACAACCACCTCCCGGATTTTCGGTGACCAACGGGGTCATCAATGAGCCGAAGAAGCCGACAATCGAAGATATGTTCGCCTCGTTCATGACTCAAACGCAACAATTCATGGGCGAATCTCAGGCTAAGCACTCTACCTTGGAGAAGCAAATGAAGTCAATAGAACAACAAATTGGACAGTTCGCCACGGCAGTTGGAAGTCTACAGCAGAGAGGACAATTTCCGAGCAACACAGAGGTGAATCCGAAGGAACAATGCAAAGCCATCCGTCTAAGGAGTGGCTTGGAGTATGAGGGACCGAGGATTCCAACTAATGAGCCGGAAAAAGTCGAGCCTGAGGAAAGCAAGGAAGAGGAAGAAGTTGAGAAGTAGTAGTGGAGCCCCCAAAATCGGCAATTACAGGGGCTGAGAAGCCAAAATCTACTTCTAACACTTCTACTCCTAATATTCCTTTACCTTTTCCTCAACGTTTTGCAAAGAAAAAAATTGACGAACAATATGCCAAATTTCGTGAAATATTTACTAAAGTTCAAATAAATATTCCGCTTGTTGATGCATTGCAGGAGATGCCCAAATATGCCAAGTTCTTGAAGGACATGGTATCTAGGAAGAAGAAGCTCAAAGCGTATGAGAAGGTGAATTTGACGGAGGAGTGTAGTGCTATGATCCAAAAGAAGATGCCTTTCAAACGCAAGGATCCCGGGAGCTTCACAATAGCATGCATTATAGGAGGAAAGCGGTTCGGGAAGGTGTTGTGCGACTTGGGAGCAAGCATCAATCTCATGCCACTATCAATTTTCAAGAGGTTGGAGATTGGGACGATTAGGCCCACTACGATTGCATTGCAAATGGCGGATAGATTCTTGTCTTATCCGAAGGGGATTGTGGAAGACGTATTAGTGAAAGTCGAGGGGTTTATCTTCCCGGCTGATTTTGTGGTCCTTGACATGGAGAAGGATAAGGAGGTTCCACTAATTTTGGGTCGTCCGTTTCTTGCAACCGGGGGAGCGTTGATTGATGTGAAGAATGGCGAGCTTACTCTCTGGGTTGATGAAGAGAGCATCACATTTTCCATATATCAAGCGATGAAGAATAATAATGAGGATGGTGAGATCGAAGAATGTAAAGTGATTGAAGTTGTCGAGGCTTCCTTCGACAATGACATGATTACTTCTTCGTCTAAAGACCCTTTTGATCTATGTGTTCAAAAATCATTATTTTCTTCTTCTTCGTTTGATCCTTTTCAAGAAAAATTATTTAAATGTGTTAATGTGTTGGATTCTTGTAGGGAAATCCCGAAGAGGCAGGCCGCATTTTTGGAGTTGAGACGTGATGAGCCGGGACCAAGTGCAAGTCAAGGAGAAAAGAAAGATGGAGTCCCGAAGTTAGAGTTGAAACCTTTACCAGAGCACTTGAAGTATGCATATCTTGGAGAGAATGACACATTTCCGGTAATCGTTTCTTCTTACCTTTCTAATTCGGAGCTTGAGAGATTAGTGAGAGTCTTAAGAGGGCATAAATCGGCGATTGGTTGGTCGATTAGTGATTTAAAAGGTATTAGTCCCTCTATTTGCATGCATAGAATTTTGCTTGAGGATAATTATAAGCCATGTGTTCAAAATCAACGTAGGCTAAATCCAATTATGCAAGAAGTAGTAAGAAAAGATGTCCTTAAATTGTTAGATGCGGGGATGATTTTTGCTATTTCTGATAGTGAATGGGTTAGTCCTACACAAGTTGTGGCTAAGAAAGGGGGGATGACTATTGTGAAAGATGAGCATGATGGTGTTGTTGCTACTAGGCTTTTGACAGGTTGGCGTGTTTGTATTGATTATCGTAAATTAAATGCCGCTATTCGTAAGGATCACTTTCCTTTGCCTTTTGTGGATCAAATGCTTGATAGGTTAGCGGGTTATGATTTATATTGTTTTCTTGATGGTTATTCCGAATACAATCAAATTTTGATACCTCCGGAAGACCAAGAGAAGACGGCTTTTACATGTCCTTATGGTGTTTTTGCTTATCGTAGGATGCCTTTTGGTTTATGTAATGCTCCTGCTACCTTTCAAAGATGAATGATGGCAATTTTTCATGATTTAATTGAGAATATTATGGAGGTGTTTATGGATGATTTTTCGGTGTTTGGTACTTCATTTGATAATTGCTTGGCTAATTTATCTCGAGTGTTGCAGCGATGAGAAGAAACTAACCTTGTTTTAAATTGGGAGAAATGTCACTTTATGGTGAAGGAAGGTATAGTTCTTGGGCATCGTGTGTCTTCCACGGGACTTGAGGTAGATCGGGCAAAAATTGTAGCCATTGAAAAACTTCCACCTCCTACGAACGTGAAGTCGGTAAGAAGTTTCTTGGGCCATGCGGGATTTTATAGGAGGTTCATTCGTGATTTTGCTAAAATATCTAAACCTCTTAGTGTATTGTTAGAAAAAGATGTTGCATTTGATTTTAGTGAGAAGTGTTTGCAGGCTTTTGAGACACTGAAGAAGTCCCTTGTTAGTGCTCCTATTTTGATTGTGCCGGATTGGGTGCAACTGTTCGAGTTGATGTGCGATGCGAGTGATGTAGCCGTGGGGGTCGCTTTGGGCCAAAAGCGAGATAAATTCTTTCGAGTGATTTATTATGCGAGCAAGACGTTGGATCCAGCTCAAGTAAATTACACGACTACGGAGAAAGAGATGCTAGCGGTGGTGTATGCGTTTGACAAGTTTTGACCCTACCTTGTTGGGACGAAGACAATCGTGTTTACCGATCATGCGGCAATTCGACACCTCATGGCGAAGAAGGATGTCAAGCCAAGATTGATTCGATGGGTGCTCTTACTTCAAGAGTTTGATCTAGAAATCCGGGACCGGAAGGGATGCGAGAATGTTGTGGCGGATCATTTATCTCGGTTGGAGGGCCCGGTTGAAGGGGATGATTGCTTGGTCCCCATTAATGAAGATTTTCCGGACGAGCACATGATGCACATTCGGGCCCACCTACTTTGGTACGCCGATTATGTGAATTACTTGGTGTCGGGCGTACCACCTCCGGATTTGTCCTATTATGCGAGGAAGAAATTCTTTCATGATGTGAAGTTCTACTATTGGGACGAGCCATACTCATTTCGGAGGTGCGCGGACATGGTTATTAGAAGGTGTGTCCCCGAAGAGGAATGGGGAGAAATCATGAGGCAATGTCATTCATCACCGGGTGGAGGTCACTTCGCGGGAAACCGAACCGCCATCAAGGTGTTGCAAAGCGGCTTCTATTGGCCGTCCATTTATAAAGATTGTCACCAGTTCGTGTTATCTTGTGATAGGTGCCAACAGACGGGAGGAATTTCTAGGCGAGATGAGATGCCCCTCACCAACATCATTGAGGTGGAACTCTTTGACGTATGGGGGATCGATTTTATGGGACCTTTTCCGTTGTCTTATGGGTCCAAGTTTATTCTTTTTGCAGTGGACTATGTTTCGAGATGGTTTGAGGCGGTGCCAACCAAGACGAATGATGCTAAGGAGGTGCTGAAATTTTTGAGAGCGAATATCCTTACACGCTTTGGGACTCCGAGAGCATTGATTAGCGATGGTGGGTCGCACTTTTGTAATAAGTGGCTTGGAAGTCTCCTTGCTGAGTATGGAGTGAAGAATAAAGTGACGACGACATACCATCCACAAGCTAATGGGCAAGCCGAGTTGGCTAATCGAGAGATCAAGCAAGTGCTCGAGAAGGTCATTGGAAGTCGTAAGGATTGGATGAATCACCTCAACGAAGCACTTTGGGCTTATCGGACGGCGTACAAGACTCCTCTAGGTATGTCTCCATATCAATTGGTATTTGGTAAATCATGTCACTTGCCTGTTGAATTGGAGCACAGGGCTTATTGGGCTATGAGGAAGATCAATCTCGACTTCGAAAAGGCCGGGCTCGAAAGGAAGTTACAGCTCAACGAATTGGACGAGTTTCGCACAGAGGCGTATGAGAGTTCTCGCATTTATAAGGAGAAGACGAAGAGATACCATGACAAATTGATTAGGAAGCGAGAATTTTCTAAAGGAGATCAAGTTCTACTCTTCAATTCGCGACTCAAGCTCTTTCCCGGTAAGTTCAAGTCGAGGTGGTCTGGACCGTTCGTAATTACGAAGATGATGGCAAATGGAGCCGTGGAGTTGGCGATAAGTGACGGCACCACATTCGTGGTGAATGCTCAGCGGATTAAGCCATACTTCAGCCATGAGCAAGCCAAGACGATCTTTATCTTCTATTTGAACGACTAAAGGTCTGCCAGGTATTCGTCTAGCTAAAGACGTTAAATTAAGCGCTTATTGGGAGGCAACCCAATGATTTAGTGTATAGTTTTTTTTTTAGAATAGGCTTAGTTTGATTTTATTTAAAAAAAAAAATCCCAGGTCCACACGAGTCGTGTGGCCCAGTGACAATGCTCGTGTGACCTGGGGAAAAAAGATGAATTTCGAAGTGTGGCTACGGCTTTGTCACACGACCCGTGTGAGTTGGTGACACGGGTCGTGTGTCAGCACACGTGTCGTGTGATTTGTGGACACGGGTCGTGTGACCCTGGGCGACTTTTTACGAAATTTTAATAGCGTCACAAGGCTCGTGTGTCCTTTGGACACGACTCGTGTGATGCCTGGGCAGTTTAAAAAAAAACAGCTTTCTCTTGTTCACTTTCTCACACACACGACCAAACGTCTCTCGCCTCTCTCTCTCGTGTCTCTCTCGTCTCTCTCAAAACTCTCTACAATTTCGACTTCTTTTGTTTAATTCTTGCTCGAAATTCATCACATATTCACGCACAACACGCCATCTCATCTCTTACTTACGAAAATTGCTTGAGAAAGTGAAGGAATTTAGGTGTTCTTAGACCTAGGGTTTACTTGTTGCGGGTTTGCTCAAATTCATCGAAGAAGGTACGAATTCTCTTCCTTTTTCTTGTAGTTTCGCGAATTGGATGTTGAATTGAGGTATGGTGGTGCGCCTATGGTAGTAGCTTGATGTTAGGGTTAAGAACTTGTTGAGGAATTTCATCGAACACTTCATGAGCGAGCTTTAATTGATGATTTTGCACTCTTTTTGGTATGGTTCTTGGTTCTAATTATTTGATATTGGGAAGAGGGTGATGTTAGTCATGAGGTGAATCATTTTGTTGTGCTTATTTGTTTATGTTTTTTTACCTTGAGTATATTTTTGTGAATTTGTGATGAATTTGCGATGATTAACGAAAGGATGTAGAGGTGAATTGATTGAACTTGTGGTTTTATTGATTATGGATTAGTGTTGAGTTAATACTTGCCCTCTTTTGGGTCTTGATTCGTGAGTATGTGGTGACTTTGGATTACATTATTTGAAGTGATGCTCGTAGATGACCTTGTTGTAGTTTGATGATATGTGCTCTGTTTTTGGACTTTGTGAGGAGTTGAAAAAATTAAGTTGTGTGTGGACATTGGAGATTGGTAATATGTAAGTTTTGACTTTGATGGATTTCTTGTGGTTTGATTATTGATATTGAGGTTGATATATTTAATTTGCAAATGTAGGTACAAATTGAACAATCGTAGGCAAACAAGGAATAGCGGGGGTGCCGGTGTCCCACCTCGTGCGAACCATCCACCGAACCCTCCTCCACCGAATAATCCACGAGCGCGAGTTATTGAGAATGTCGAGGCCGAAGCGACTCCCGGGAGCAAGTTGGGAGTTATACTGCCGCACGACTGGCAGAGGGAGAGATGGACCCGACTAGCAAAGATGGCGATAAGGCCTACACGATATCCGGATGAGGCCATCGAGCGAGCAATTGGCATACATGAGGCGGTGAGGCCTCTGTGGAACAGGATCGGATTGGCTGGAGTCTTCGGTACTCGACCGGGGACTTATAGGAGGATGGTGCTCGAGTTCTTGAGCACCGTGGAGAAAAAGAAAAGGGCGATGACCAACCAGTTGGAGAGGATCACCTTCCGGTTGAACAATCAAGATTGGAGTCTCGATGAAGCGGGGCTCAATGCATGTTTCGGAGGACGAGGGGTTTTCATAGACATGAGTACGTATGACGAGTCGGGGTTCTGGCGGTCCATTACGCTGAGTTCTGGAGGAGGAGGACCGTTCCAGTTTGCCCGAGGGTCAGTGAAGGCAGCGGACATCCGCAACCCGGTGCTCCGTTATGTGCACCGAGTGATGGCGAGTACGTTGTTCGCTAGGAAGGAGAGTGGGACGGTCACGAAAACCGAAGCCTTCATTCTTTGGAGCTTGATGGAGCAGAGGAAGCCCGGGTTAGGACGGTTCGTCGGCGAGCATTTGTGTCGTATGAGTCGGGGGGAGTCAGACGTGATCCGGTGTGGTGGGACTGTGGCGATGATCGCCGACCATCTGAAGATTGACAACGCCGGATGGAAGCGAGTCCGGGGGGATGATTCGCTAGATTTGGCGGCCCTGGTTCACATGAACTATTTGAGGACTGATCTGCGAGGTCAGATGTTCTTCGTACAGAAGCTTCTGCCCGACTATTTTTCTCTCCCCTACCCACAGTTGACGGGGCTCTACAGTGAGGGAAATTTGAAGATGGATACCCCCGAGCACACACGAGCCATAGCAGAGAGATCGATGGTAGGGGATCTTCGGAGACTCGCCCCGCGGCTGAATCCGGCTGACCGAGAAGCCGAGGATGAGGAGGATGAGATAGCAGCCTTCGAGGGCGAGGATGTAGGTGCCCTTGTGCAGTATGTGGGAGGTGGTCCGAGACCTGAGCAGCCGGGACCACACGAGGACATACCGGAGTCCTCCAGAGCATCTGAGCAGCGGCAGCAGCAGTAGAGGCAGAGGCGTCGTCGTCGAGAGCCTGACATGGATCAGAGGATGGAGATGCTCGAGCAGGATATGCGCACGCTGATGACAGATGTACGGGGTTGGAGGGATGAGAACCGTGCGTCTATGGCTCGGCTGGAGCAGAGGATGGATAGCGGCTACCAGCGGATTGAGGAGCGGATGACGAGCGGCTTCCAGCAGATATTTGACTGGATGCAGCGACACGATGGACACTTTCCCCCTCCTCAGCCGTGATTTCAGGAAGTTAGTCCCCTAAGATATACCACTTTCTCTTTCATATTTGTTCTTTCTCGAAAGAATAAGTTTGGGGAGGGGTGCGGCATATCTTAGGCTCTTATCCCAGTATCTTGCATTGCATATAGGTTGTATTAGTTTATTTACTTTTTATGTATTTATTTGCACGTTTATTTGCTTTCTAGGAGTAGGTTTTATTTGGAGTCTATCTCTCGTGTATTTTGTGCTTTTGATTTGATGGGATGTATAACTTGAATGGTGGATGGTAATTTGATGTGATCGAGAGACTGTGTGGGGTTGTGATTTGTCATGCCTAGATGAAAATGCTTGTGCCCCGTGAATTAGCGATATATTGAGCCTAGTGAGACTTGAGCCTTTATTCCTTGTTGTGTGTGTCAAATTGAATGTCCGAGTTATTAGAATTTGCCTTGATTCTCACTTGAAAAAAAGAATGCATTGGTGATTATGAGCTTTAAAAATTATTTAGGCGGTTTTTGATTTAGCTCGTTTGGCCTTGTTTCATTGTCCTTAATAATATTTTTCACTAGTAGCCCATTTGAGCCTTATGCCCCTTTTCTTGTCGACCAGATTATCTTGTTTATTTTGAAGAGTTGACTATTGTTCGGGATGTATTGGGATAACGGTGTTATTTATTGAATGATTGGATATGGAATGCGGCGTGATTGAGTCGCGTTTAAGGTGCTTGACCGAAAGAAAAAAAAAATGATAATAAAGGGAGCTCGCAAGTTGAACTGTCGGGATTCTACTCCTCTTACGAGTTGATTAAGTTTGACAAGTAATGAGTATGGGAAACTACTCTAGGATACTTGGATGCCCTCCAATGTTTATATCTAGGGAATGTTGTCCTTACGGTTTGATCTTGTTTGGAAGAAGTAAACTCCCCTTGAAAAAAAAGAGAAAAAAAAAGAAAAAAAAAAGAAAAGAAAAAAAAAACGGTCAAGTACTCTCTTTGTGATTCGATTTGAGCATTTATGAGTTGTGTATGGATTATTTTGGTTTGGGGATGAGAAACACTGATGTTAATTAGGGATGAGTAGCGGAATAGTCGAGTAGTCTGTTTACTCGAATGGTATGTTTGTTTATTTGAGCCACTTTACCCATATATATCCTACCTTTGACCAAATAGCCTATGTTACAACCCGAGAAGACCTTTTGATTTAAAGCTCATAATTACTAGTTGTGTTTGAAGTAGGGTGTTAGATGATTGACAAACATATAGTTAACCGGGTGTTTGATTTGACTTGAGCGTATCTCTCCTTATTGATAACATGTGAGTGAGGCACTTCTATTATTCCTATTTGAGGGTTCGCTGATTCAAGGTAAACACAAGAAAGTAGTCGAAAGCATGATAGTTATGATCACTTGTATTTTCTTGGTTGCATTGATGTACTTAAAGCCGTTCTAGTTGATATCACTCATTATGCTTGAGTTTTGATTTTCTTGTTCTTGTTCGGGGATGAGCAAGGGTTTAAGTCTAGGGGAGTTGACATTCATCATATTTTCATGCATTATGAGTGATATAGTGTGATGTTTAACCGTGTTTATCGTGGGATTGTGCACCATTTTGTTTGATTTATTAATCTATGATGGAGGTATATTTGTCGTTGGTTTTGTAGGAAATATGCCCGAAAAAGCGTTAAAGATGGAATCGGGACGAAAAACGATGAAAAAAGTGTGCAAACAGGCCACACGACTCGTGTGGAGAGTGACACGAGTCGTGTGGGGTGAGAAAAATCGACCTCTTCTGTTATTTTGGTGCGGCTTTACCACACGAGTCGTGTGACCCATGACACGAGTCGTGTGGGCTCACACGACTCGTGTGACGTCTCGTGTGGGGTGGTCGTGTGGCCCTGGAGCTTTGCCGAAAATTTAAGAAAAGTCACACGACTCGTGTGGCTTGTGACACGAGTCGTGTGACGCGCAGTTAAACCAGCGGAAAATAGGAAACCTGCGCGATTTTGATCCCTTTTTCCACCCATATTTGCCCTACAGTATATAAGGAACATAAAGAACACGGTTTTGAGACTTTGGAGACCATTGGAGGCCTGGAGAAAGCACGAAACACACGAGGGATTCGAGGAAGTCAAGATTGAAGATCCGGGAACTAACGGCAACAATAGTTCTTCTTTCTTTTCTCTTTTTCTTCTTCATTGAACTCATGGAATTATTTATTTTGAGTATTGAGAATATGTTTAGTAGCTAAATCTATTTGAGATTCTAGGATTTGCGAGTACTCGGATTATTTTATGAAGTGATTTTGTTTATTCATTTCGGTCTATCTTTCGTTTATCAGTTTCTTGTGATTATATGAATTGTGTGAATATAGGGCCCGTATTTATGCATATTTGTGATTGGCTTGAGACCGAGAGGAGATAGTTGATTGCTAGAATTGGGAAATTCATAACGTAAGAGACTAAACAGACCGAGAGGTTGATAGAATCTTGCGAGGAAACTGGAATCTTAGGAGCTTATGGGAGTTAGTTGTTCATCTTGAGACCGAGAGGAGATAGATAGCAATTAATATCTACGATTTAACTTGTTCGAGAGAAAGGTGTAAATTACTTTAGCGATTATCCCTACGATTGGTAGAATTAAATAAGGTTTGAATGAATAAAAAAACTTCGCTAGAATAAACCCGAGGAAAGCATAGCCTAGAATCTATTTTCTCATACTTGATTTATTTAGAATTAGCCTTCTTTAGTCTTAAGAATTTATTTTGCATTCATTCATTAGTTTAGATCAAAATTACCATACAAGTTCGAGTTAGTCTAAATAATATTTAATCGTCTATATTTTGGTACTCAATTAGTTGAACAACAGTCTCTGTGGATTACGACCTTGCTCGCCGCTTTCTACAGCTACACCGTACACTTGCGGGTAGTAAAAATAATTTGCGAACAAGTTTTTGGCGCCGTTGCCGGGGATTGTTTTGTTAAAATTAATTAATATTAGAAGAAGACGGGTAGATATTACTTTAGTCATTTTTATTTTTGTTTAATACTGTAATAACCCAACTTCTTGTTAATGGAAATGATGTATTATCTTTTATTGATTCCGTTCATTTTCAGCGAATAAGTTCGACGTTAAGTCGAAAAGTTTATCCAGTTAATTATTAACCGAGTCAAATTCGATAATTAATTTTCGAACCATTTATTTTGGTAAACGGACATTATTAATCGGGATTAATTATTAATAGCTAAGGATGCTCGGAATTTAATGTTCAAGGTTATGTTGAATCATGAGTGCACAAGGTACACTAAGTGCACACGAGTACATGCACTTATGCGTGCATAATGTGCGTACAGCCGTACGCGTGAACGTGCGCAGCGCGCATTTGCCGCGCGCAGCTTATACGCGTGCGCCATTAGGCGCTAAGCACTCCCTTAGGATCCTTTAAGCACCATGATCGAGCTCAAGTAATCTCATCACTAAACTTCCATATTGCCGTGAGAATTTTCTAAGGGATGAAGTTGGGATGCAAGTTGCTAGGGTGACTCACCTAGTAGCTTGCACACACGGCGAGCCACGAACGCACGAGCGATGACTAAGCCCGTGCATGCTTGACACCTCGGTCGTGACTAAGCTAAAGGACGCCCCACCTCAGCACACGTGTAGGACACTTGGCATTAGGGGGAGGGTGCATCATCTTTCACCCCTTTGACTCCAAA
>CACSLK010027831.1:19933387-19946940 GCA_902706635.1 Striga hermonthica
GAGGAATGATGCAAGAAAAAAGATGCAAGCCTAATCCTCGTAGGAATAGACAAGGCGCGAATACTAATCCTCGCAGGAATAGGAAAAGTAGTTGAGTGTCGGAACGCGCGTGGAAGATCGGTGACGGGAGTAATCCTCGGAAGATCATAAAACGTAACCAGGAGCATATTCCTAGTAGGAATAGGAATACAGGATTTGGGCTCGAAGCATGGTCCTACAAGGAATAGGAGTGGCGCAGCAGGCGCGCGAGACCTAGTCATCAAAGGACTAGGCGAGCGGGGCGGTGCGCGCGCGTGCAGGGCAAGGCGCGCGACGCCTAGCGCCACGAGGATTAGGCGACGCGTAGGGCGGCCGAGTACGCAAGGGCGGTTTGGAGTTTTGGGCGTGTGACTTGAGCTTCAAGTTATGCTTGGAGTGCAAGTCAAGACAATTAATATTATAGTAGTAGTAGGATTTTATTGCTTTCTAGTATTAGGATTTCTATTATTGCAACATTTAGGAGATCTAGTATAGTTAGGCTTAGATTTATTTTTGCACCTATAAATACCACATGTACTCATCATAATTTGATGTCTTGAATTGAGTATTGAATTGGTGAGCCAATTTTGAGGGGAACTTCATGTTCTAACGTGTGATAAACAAGGCCGTCAGTGCGTGTTTACATACAGTGTCGGAGAGAAGGCCATTAGAGCGTCTTGAAGTCACAGTGTCTAGGAGAAGGCCGATAGTGCGTCTGTTAGATACACCTATCGTGGATAAACGAAGGCCCTAGTGCGCGTTTATTCACAACCCACGTATAGATAACAACACGATCCGTCATCACCCGTGTTCATCCAGCGCCGCCGTCCAGCACCTGTTTTCATCGCGCGCGCCCAGCATCGTCTAGGAGCCCCGCAGCGCGAAATCATTGTGCACCATATGCGCAGACGACTTACAGCGCGTGACCAGTGAAGTAGATGCGTGTCCTGTGTGCCATGCGACGTCCTTGCCCGAGCTTTCCGCGTGCCCCTGTGCCTGCGCGCGTGCAGCAGCGACCCAATGCGAGCAGTCCGCGCCCAGCGAGCCAGTCCCCATGCCCAGTGACTAGATCCAACTCGAAGCAGCCAAGTCCGGCCCCGACCCAGTCCAGACCGGTCTGACCCAGTTCAGCCTGACCCAGTAAGCCCGGTTCGNNAGTAAGCCCGATTCGTGTCCGAGATGGTTTCTGAGCGGTCCGAGGAGTTCGATTCACTTACCGAAGGTCCGAGACAATTCAATGATTCTGATGACTCGATTAGGATCGAGAAAGGTCATGTCCAGCTACCCATTGGACTTTGGTGTTCAGGCGATCTCCGTCAATGGAAATCAGAAACGTCTCAGAGTCGGCAAAAAATCTGCTGCATTAGGATTTATTATTCAATAGATTTGAATGTGCACATTGCCGACGTTCCTAGTAGAACCCAACAACTGGTATTAGAGCCCAGGCTAAACTTGCGTGATATATGTGAATAATTGTGTACAGACGCAACATATAATAGATTAGAATTGCAAATAAGTGTTGTTTGCAGGTATTCTTGAATCCGACTATTATGGCCCGCATGTATGTTTGTTTTTAATTCATGTATGTCATTTTATAAGCCTCGGACATGTCGAGAATTTTTGGGTTGGTGAATGTTTGTAATAATTTATTCGCGCGGTGGGCACTGCATAGTTTAAATGCTTTACTAGATCGTTCATGTATGACCCCTGCGTGGGCCATAGGATCAATGTATGTAATTTATATTATGTATTTTTTGTTGGACCCGGTGAGCGCGGACATCACTCGACATGGCGAGGCGGGCTACCCCGCGAACCCGTAGTTGACGGGACATGTGGTACCGTGCAAATGCAGACATACTCGTTGGCAGCTTGTTGCCAGATACGAGCATTGTTAAGGTATTTGCAGACGGATACGCACGGACCCAGGTCGACAGAAGTGCGGGCGACGGCGGCAATAGTCACACGCCAACGGAAGACCCGGTGGCGACTTTCCTGATGACGACTTGTTCAAGACAAAAAGTGGGAGTCACGGCGAAAAAAGAAAAGTCCAAGTCCTGAATCGGAAGACCCAGTTCAACAAGGACAAGGATTGCTTTTCCAGAAAGATTGGAGATTGATTAAATGGCCATGATAGTTGGATCTTAGTTCCTCGTTTATTATTGTCTATTAATCATGCATGTTCTTATGTGATTTAATTGCTTTATGTGCAAATTGAATTATTATGAGCATGTTTAAGAAAATCCTTTTAAAATAAAAACTATATTAAGTGTGTAATGGGTTGAAATAAATTACATCTAAGGCCTCTATTATAGGTTTGTCAATGAAGTGATTTAAATTGAGCCCAACAGACGTTTTATTTCACAGTTCACAAGGACGAATCTCCTTTGGGATGGTTATAGTGAGCTATTTCAAAAGCGTACGGGTCACCTAAAGGTGGACGTATAATTTTGGTAGTAAACTTAGCACCAATTAATGGGTTACACTTAAAGTGCAAATAATTACGACATTCCCAAAGGAAAATGTCATTTTCATTCTTTTACAAGTTAACTGCGCTGGCCAGAAGTTGGACCGACTATTAGTTGAGTATTGCTTGAAAGTATGTTAACTAATAGGATATATCCCTTATCTTGCGATGGTTTGAACCGTTGACGTCCACACTCAGTGGCCTGCGATGATTCAGTGTTTTGAGGTGTCGGCGAATTTATTTGAATATTGTTTTATGGAATCAATATTTGATGTTAAATTCAAAACTATTGGACTGAGTAAAGACTATGTTTGCATGATCCCAGGAATTCAAAATGTCTTTGAATCTGTAGTCCGTAATTCTAAAAGAAAACAAACTTGTTGGTCCTAATTATATTTACTGGAAAAGGAACTTGGATATTTTGTTAACTTCTGAGGGGTAGAAATTTGCTACTGTTGAGGCTTTTCTGGATGTGCCCGTTGATAATGCACTAGATCAAGAGAAAGAGGCGTATGCTCGATGGAAAAAGGCTGATGAGATGACAAAGTGTTACATCATGGAATTTTTGTCAAATGTGCTTCAACATCAACATCAGTCTTTGAACACTGCAGCAGAGATACTCCTCAATCGCAAGGAACTGTTTGGCCATCAGTCGTGAGCTGCCCGACAAGAACCCATGAGGTTTTGATGAACATAACCATGCGTGAGGGCACTCCCGTAAGGGAACATGTCCTTACTATGATGGCCCACCTGAATGAGCTGGAGGTTCTTGGGGCTTTTATTGACGGGAAAACCCAAGTCGATATAGTGCTTCAGTCTTTGCCGAAGAGCTTCGAGCAATTCAGGTTGAATTACAACATGAATAAGATGTTAATGACTCTTCCACAACTTGTCTCTGAAGCAGAGGGTCTGTTTCTTCAGAAGTCCCAAGCTATGGTGGCCCAGTGGGGAGAAGCTTCTACTTCTAAGGCTCCTAAGGGCAAGAAGAGAAAGAAGACCGCAGGAAAGGGCAAGGCGATCGTGAATGATGCGAAACTTTGGCAGAAGGTGAAGAAGCCAAAAGGCAAGTGCCACAGATGCAAGCAGCAAAGACACTGGAAGGCAGAGTGCCCTCTCCTCAAGAAGTTCGATAAAGGTCCATCTTTTTTTAGTCGTTGAAACATGTTTAGCAGTGTTATCTACCATAACCTGGTGTGTAGATACGGGAGCCATTGATCATGTCTGCAATTCAATACAGAGGTTCCAGGAGATCAAACGGCTTAGGGAAGGAGAAGTTACCATCTACATGGGCGATGCTAGTAGAGCGTCAACAGTTGCAGGGAGACGTCTATTTAGATTTTGGTTTAGATAAGATTTTTCTTTTGAAGGATTGTCTTTATGTTCCAAGCTTTAGAAAGAATTTGATTTCAGTTTCTAAGTTGTTTATGAACAGTTTTTCTGCTACTTTCGATAATAAAGTTATTATTCGTTTTGGAAAAAAGTTCATATGTTATGGTTCATTAGTAGACAATCTGTATATTTTAGAATCTATGTCATCTCTACTGCAACAAAAACAATTACTTAATTCATCATCTAATCTAAATAAGAGAAAGGAACCTTCGAAAATGAACAAAACATATATTTGGCATCTAAGACTTGGTCATATAAACCTTAGGAGGATTCAAAGGTTGGCAGTAGATGGGCCCTTGGGGTCGTTAGAAATCGAGGCTTTTCCAACTTCTGAGTCTTGCCTGGAAGGCAAAATGACTAAGAGGGTTTTTAAGTCAAAAGGGCATAAAGCAGAAGATTTGTTAGGGTTAGTTCATTCCGATCTTTGTGGTCCTATGAATGTTCAAGCAAAGAGGTGATTTCGAGTACTTCGTTACGCTTACCGATGATTACTCGAGATATGGGTACATTTTCTTATTGCACCACAAGTCTGAATGCTTTGAGAAGTTCTTAGAGTATAAGGAAGTTGTGGAGAAGCAGTTAGGAAAAAGTATCAAGTCACTATGATCAGATCGCGGTGGCGAGTATCTCTCGAACGAGTTTAGGAACTACTTGACAGACAATGGGATTACGCCCCAGCTGACAGTGCCTGGCACGCTTCAGCGGGATGGCATAGCAGAAAAAAAGAATAGGACTCTTATGGAAATGGTTAGGGCAATGGTAAGTTGTAACGCCCCACTTTTAGATGACGAAAGTCAAAGACTTTTAAAAGGTCAGCTTAAATTTGTTCGATATCTTTTTCATAAAACAAGGGCGCTACTCAACCTAAATCCATAAATTGACATCACATAAGTCATACCTGCAATTATCATAAATCATAAATCCACATTCTTCCAACGTTTCCATAAATCCCAAGTTCATCAAATTATTAAAATGGGAATATCTCCCAATCCAAAGTTTCGAAATCCCAAAGTTCATAAATCGTAAATGCTCAAATTCGTAAATGCATAAATAAACATAAATAGTCCAAAATCAATTAGCATGCGGAAAACAATGGGTCTCCTCATAATGTCATCAAACACCCAAACCTGGTTCCTCAAAATCATAGTATCTAAGGAGTACCTCTTTATCATTTTTTCAATCCTCATATATTCATAGATAACATAAATTCAATTCATAAATGTGGAAGCATCAAATAAATAGCTGGTCTCAATGACCAACCACCACTCGCATCCCTTCGTCGTGCCCGCACTTACTAACCTGCATGCATGAAGAGCAGGTGAGAGTGAACATAAATGGAAACTATAATGCTCACCACTATGCACATGAACAATAATAAGGCACGAAAAAGTCAATGGCATGGTCGCAGTATGAACAAAAATCATTTAATTATCTCATCTCCTATCCCAGAGTCATAAAAAGAGCATGATTGGATACAAAACTATCTCAAAAAAATCCAAATATTTTTAACTCAACTACTTTTTTAACTCAACTTTAACTCAACCTCACTATCATCAATATAATCAATATAATATAATAATATCAAATCAATCATTCTTACACACTACATCACCTTAATTCACTATTCATCCACACACATAATTTTAACTAACCGTCACTTCAAATCTTCTCTCATACTTTAAATCAAATAAACTTTAATAATTTAATTTTTAATATTATTTTAATATACCCACTAACAACTAATCATACCAACTTTTTCAAAACTAACCAAACAAAACAAAAAAATCCAAACAAAACAAAAAAATTTTATATCCAATCATCCTCAAATAATCTCATGTGCACACCTATCTCAATAGACTACTGCCGACTATATATCGAAAGCCACGACCCTCGGCCTTCTGGTCTTACAACGAGTGTCCAGCCAGTAAGAGTCTCCCTCGAAGGCCTGGCCTCGCCATCGGACTTACATCGGGGTACTTATCGCTGACCAAGCACAGCACTGGTATCAAGCGATGTGTTCTTCGAAAGGACGTAAAGAGAAGTGTTCTATAGTTACGGTGATAATCGTTCGACGGCCGATACAGCTCACATCGAAGGCTACATGGTTCGCTTACATACATTGATCACACCCACATAAAATAAAACATTTATCACTCATGGCATAGATATTTTGAATAACCCACCTAGTATCCGGAGAAATAAGAAGTCACAGATATCAGGAAAAAGCAGGCCGAGAACACAACTCGTCAAACACCTACATTACATAAAATAGTCCTATAAATGACTATTCAATACACAAACACTTATAGGTATATTCATACGATTCAACTCAGTTCACATAGTTCATATAATCATGCATGCAAAGAGAACACTTCATTTCCGAACACGTAACACGAGTTTTTCAAAACATAACCCGACAGCGTTTTTAAAATCAACATAACTATCGGCACATAAATCCAATGAACATGATTCCCTTCTCAAATTAAACCTAAGACATGCACCTACAACTTTCAAGAAGACCTTAGGATCAAATAATGACATTCAGCTGGTCAAAAATCGACTAACATGAAGAACCTAGTTGCAGTACGGGAAATATAAACATGTTGGTGCACAGTTTCAGAAAGACAGACATAACTCGTTCTATACACAACATATTGACATGATTTGACATCATTAGAAAGCTAAGAGGATGCCCTACAACTTACATTTAGAACAGAACAACAGATGAGGCAATTAAGATAGTGAAAAAGCAGTTGACATTGGGGATTAGTTTTCTGCCATAAAGTTCAAACCATCTTATGCCCAACTTCAATCATTTTGACATAACTAGAGCTTCATGCAAGCTTTTAATGGGATGTAGCCAACACAATAATGATTTGAACTTTCTGGCAAATAATGATGTTATCAAAGAACTTAAACATAAAATACTCGATTCATAAAAACTGCCCGAAACCAAAACAGGATACAAACAGCACTTCAGAGAATTGACTCTAACTCATACTATAGACCACATAACAGCATGAACTTTATCTCATCACAAAGTTAAGAAATAGACCTATAACTTTCCTGAAGATTACATTTTCATTTGAGCCCATTAAGACATGATAAACATGTCAAACATAAAATAAATACAAGCTGTCGGGTTTTAATAAAAATTGTTTGCGTGACAATTTTGTAAAAATCATAACTCAATCATTTCAAATCGGAATTACATGATTCCAAAGCCCAGAGAAAGCCAACAGAAAATAATACATATCATATGAAGAGTAAGAGCATGTTTGTCTATGAAAATGTTCAAAAAAAAAATTAACATTTTAACTCAACAACTTTTTTTAACTCAACTTTAACTCAACTCCACTATCATCAATATTATTAATATAATTAAATAATATCAATCAATCATTCATACACACCATATCAACCTTAATTCACTATTCATCCACTCACATTATTTTAACTAACCATCACATCAAATCATCTATTTCCTACTTTTACATAAAATTATTTTAATTATTTTATTTTAAATATTATTTTAATATACCCACTAACAACTAACTATACCACCTTTTTCAAAATTAACCAAACCAAAACAAAAAATCCAAACGAAACCAAAAATTTCTATAAACAAACATGCTGTAACTTTTTATAAAATGAGTATTTCAGGGTCAATACAACAGTACAACAGAACAACAAAAATCACAATATTTCATGGACTTCATTTATATAATCCTAACTCCAAATCAAGTCAACGAAACCGCATCAAAGCATCATATAGCTACCATTAGACGCACATAACAAGAACTAATTACTTCCAGCATGCTCAATAATCCAATTCATTAAAACATCACATAAATTTTCACAAGATTAACACATAACATAGATACTAATAACCTAGTCATGAAATAATCAACAAAACACCAATATATTCACACGAAACGACTGAGAAACGGTTGAAGGAAGGCTGAACCGGGCTGTTACGCATGTTCACGGGCTCGACAACGGGGCTTGGTAGGGTGCTTATCGCGACAGAACAGCGGCTACGACTTGATGCTGGTGCTCACGGCGGGGCTCGGTGGCGAAGGGGAGCAGCAATGATGACGGCCGATTATGGAGAGGGAAGAGACGTCGCGATGGTGATGAGGAACGGTGTGCTGGTCACGATCGGGATTATGAGTTTGAGAGGGAGTGATGTGGCGTTTGGTTTCTAGCGAGAGGGTGAGAGATGTAGGTGATGATCGAGAGATTTCTCTCTTCTTTTCTTTGCACGGAGACTAGCGAGAGAGAGAGAGAGAGAGAGAGAGAGATGGAGATAAAAAGAAAAGCTGCGTGATAAACGTATGAAAGGAGAAGACGGATTCACAATATATATATATATATATATATATATGTATATCTGCTACTAGGTTAAAAAAATCTCAACTTGCTAAACAAGTAACACCAACATATGATATAAAGAGAGAGAGTAGTAGGCGGGTCGGGTGGCGCTACCCGGGCGCGGGGTGCGGGTTCGATGCACGGGCTCGGGTCTCTTCTCGGTTACAACTTAACAAATATTCGAGGCTCGATTCAATCACGATAAAAATAATTCAACCCGGATAATAAATTTATATTTATTTTACACACAATATATAATACAATAATAAGCAAGTAAAACATTTAGACAATTTGGCAATTAAATATAAATTAGACAATTAATATCAGGAATAATAATAATAACAATAAATAATAATCCCAAAAATATACATATAATCCACACAATAATATCACTTTGACAATTAAATTCAAATTAATAATAATATGTCTATATAATAATATCCGAAAATAAATCCAATAATCGAACGGGTTAAATCCGAACTACGCGATTAAACCGAAATCGCCGAACGACAAACGTTTTAAAATAAAGCGATCGAGTACTTAAACCCATAATTTAAGTACCTCACGACCAATATAATAAATATTTTAAATAAAATTCGATAAATAGAATAATCCGAGAAATTCTATAAATCGAACGGGACCTTAGAATAGAGTACCTTCTGAAACAGCAGTATACATTCTGAATAGAGTACCTTCTGAATTAGTACTGTCTACACCATTGGAGTTGTGGTCTGGGCACAAGCCCAGTCTAAGGCATCTCAGAATTTGGGGTAGTCCAGCACATGTGCTGAGAACCGATACTGATAAGTTGGAACCCAGATATGAAGTAAGGCTGTTTGTGGGATATTCTAAGGAAAAGAAAGGTGGTCTGTTTTATAATCCCGAGGACCACAAAGTAATCGTTAGCACGAATGCGAGGTTCTTGGAAGAAGTCTATGTTTTAGATCACAAGCCCAGTAGTAGACATGTCCTCGAGGAGATAAAGGGAGTAAGTACTTACCGAGTGCAACTGATGTTACACCACAAAGTACTGCAACACGTATCACTAATGATGCACTTGATCAGGTATTACCTCGTCGTAGTGGGAGGGTTGTCTGGTAGCCCGAACGATTCATGGGTCTGGGAGAGTCTTATGAGGCCGTCCCAGACATGCTTGAAATCGACCCATGGACCTACAATGAGGCACTCCAAGATCGGGACGCAGAGTCTTGGCAAAAGGCGATGATATCTGAGATGGAGTCCATAGATTCCAATCAGATCTGGGATCTTGTAGAGCTACCCAGTGGCGTTCGCGCCATTGGATGTAAGTGGGTCTATAAGAGAAAGAGAGGAGTAGACGGGAAGGTTGAGACCTTCAAGGCTAGGCTTGTTGCGACATATTACACTCAGAAAGAGGAGATTGATTATGAGGAAACCTTTTCGCCAGCAGCACTGCTCAAATCCATCAGGATTCTCTTGGTTGTAGCCGCTCATATGAATTATGAGATTTGGCAAATGGATGTTAAGACCGTTTTCCTTAACGGAAATTTAGACGAGGACATCTATATGCAGCAACCAGAAGGATTTCATTGCAAAGAGACAAGAGCATCTGGTCTGCAAGCTAAAAAGGTCCATTTATGGAATTAAGCAGGTTTCGAGGTCTTCGAACATCCGTTTTGATGAGGTTGTCCAATCGTATGGACTTATTCAATGTCTGAATGAGCACTGTGTGTACAGAAAAGTGAAGAAAATGTGGTGGTGTTTCTTGTGCTATACGTAGATGACATTCTTCTCATTGGAAACAGTGCGAAGATGTTGTCAAACTTAAAGGTATGGTTATCCAAGCAATTTGATATGAAGGATTTGGGAGAAGTAGTACATGTTCTCGGAATCAAGGTCATTCGAGACTGAGAGAAGAGAAAATTGTGCCTATCCCAATCCACATACATAGATATTGTCCTAACGCCATTCAACATGCAGGATTTTAAGAAAGGGGGTCTACCCTTTCGACATGGAATTCCTCACGCAGACTCCTCAAGAGGTAGAGTACGTGAAGGCAGTTCATTATGCATCGGCGGTATGAAGCCTCATGTATGCGATGTTTTGCATGCAAACTTATATTTGTTATGTCGTGGGCATGGTAGCAAGATATCAGAGTAATCCAGGAACAGAGCATTAGTCTCCGGTAAAACATATACTCAAATACTTGCGTAAGACTAAGGAGTACATGTTGGTTTAGCAGGCAGATGAATTGCTTCCGTTGGGTTATACCGATTCTGATTTTCAGGCATATCGGGACGAAAGCAAGTCAACCTCAGGGTTTGTGTTTACTTTAAGAGGAGGAGCCATTGTATGGAGGAGTGTCAAGCAGAAATGTGTTGCAGACTCAACCATGGAGGATGAGTATTTAGCAGCCTCAGATGCAGCGAACGAAGCTGTTTGGCTCACAATTTTTTTCCTCAACCTTGATGTGATACCGAGTTCGCCTGCTGCGATTACAGTGTTCTGTGATAACAACAGAGCAGTAGCAAACTCGAAGGAGCTACAGACTCATAAAGCGAGTAAACGCATAGAGCGCAAGTACCACCTGATACGAGAAATCGTTGAACGGGGAGAAGTCGTTGTTGCCAAGATACAGTCAGAGAACAACCTAGCAGACCCTTTTACGAAGAGCCTACCAGCGGAAGTCTTTACAAGACACGTAGAAGGAATGTGTCAGACGTTAGAGCGACATAGTAGACTAGTTTTTGAGAATTAGATTGAAAGAAATTGTGGTTAGTTTATTTTAGCCATGAGCTTCTTAAGCATAAGTGGGAGATTGTTAGATGTATGCTGTAAAAGTTATGTTTTGCAGATTCTATCAATTCCATTTTGATATGGCCATCATGTTTCGGTCAAAGTATATATACTTGCAGTTTATTTATTTATGCAATCATATGTCTTATAATGAGGTACTGTGGTTCGAAGTGTTTCGAACAGAAAGATCACCTATTAGTTCCTTATAAGACTAAACTATTCGTTCACAGTCTAGATAGACAGTGAGACCCCTCTTGGAAAAAGACTGTAGTGTATTCTTGATTCAGTTGGTCTTTGACTTGAGAATTACACTAGCACTTATGGTAGGTGTTGAACAGGACCGCAGAAGCATAAGATTATGAGGCTCACTGACCATTGTTGTATTCTAGACCTTCGGCGATTGATGCGTTCTCTTAAGCTGTAAGATAATATAAAATAGGCATATGTATTCATTTCTTGTTTATTTGATTTGCCAATGGTGATTCTTATTATGTTAGGATGACATATTCGGTACTTTGGTAAATGACAGTGTTTATATGATGTGCTATTATAAATTATTTACGGTCACTGTGTCCCAGTGCGCTGGGTTTATGACGTCCCCAAAATGAGCTCAGGAACGAATATTATATCAAGCCCTGTAGGCAGATGTGTTCCGACATAATGATGAAAGATTTGAGTGGTACTAATTTAAAAAATGAATAAGAAGCTGATTAGTTATTTCGTCAATAATTTATTTAGTCAACGAACGTTATATCTTAAACATGGGGAGATAAATCGGTAAATCAGATTATATAATTTAATCAAGTGGAGACGAATTAATTGTAATTCAGAGCTAAATGGGGAGAACAATACTATTACTCTATTAGAATGTTTTACTATTTAATTCTAGATCAGGAATTAGGAATTAATTATATTCCATAATTCCCTACGAATGAGAATATTCCTTCTAGAATATTACCTAGGGTTAGGAGACTATGGAGTCTTCTAGAAGGTAATTAAATATTAGGAACATTATCCTAGATGGGAAAAGAATATGGAAAAGAATTAGGATTCCTAAACCTGATGGAATAGCGCCTCTTTTAAGTCCCTATTGTAGCCTATAAATACATTAAGTCCCTTAGCCTCTAATATCATCATACACATTTTTCTCACCCCGAAGGGCTGGAAAAATCGGTCCAACATGTGAGAGGAAAAGAGAGATTCTTCTTTGAGAGAAAATTCGGTTAACGCCGAGAGGTCTTAGAAGAAGAAGATCGAGAGGCTTTGGGAAATCTAATAAATCCCTCAACCAAGACTTATTAGAGATCGTGTAAAGGTCTTACAATAAAAGATTCGAAGGTTGTTGATTTGTATCCTGTTGAATATATATATACATTCATCCCGTCGGATATATTCATCCCCGCAGATTCTCCGATGGCCACCAAAATAGAAAAGGACGACCGCCGGAGGAAGAGCAGCTCACCGGAAGGATTCTGGCGACCAGCCGCCGCCGTAAGCGCCGGAGCCGGATGATGAAGATCGCGTGTCCTGATTGCCGACAAGTCACGCGCGTGCCTTGAATCGACGATAGTGCCTCGGAGGTTCACGTGCGTGCCCCTTCAAGACGATTTAAAATTGCAAAAGAAACGCAAAGAATTCTAAGGCAAAGTGCTTGAACAACATTTCGATTTTTATTTGTGAAATTCGATAATGACAGATAACAAGTGCATGCGCCTATTTATAGGCTCCAAACAAATCTAATCCTAATCAACCTAGGACACTTATTAAAGCAAGAAAATCTTTAAATTCCTAAACAATCTAGAAATCATATAGTAACAGGAAACTATCTAAAGATCTTCTAGAATATCTAATCTTGCGCGCCAAGTCATGGAACCCTAGCCGTGTAACGCCCCATTTTTATTTGCCAAAAATCAGAATAAATTTTTCAATTTTTTTTCCCAAATCACTTGAGGTGCTACTCATTTTCAAAACGAACATCAATACTTAACAGATTCCCAATACTCAATTGCCAATAATAAACCTCAATATTCAATTATGCAATTCAATAATCATAATAACTAAGGGCAACACTCCCTATTAATAATCCAATACTCAATAATAAGGAAAACAATAATAACAATATTCAGTTTCAAAGGCGGAAGCAATATCAAATAATAAGACCACCACCTGCATCCCTCCGTCGTGCCCGCAATATTAACTGGCATCCATGAAGAGCAGGTGGGGGTGAGCACAAATAGAAATCTTAGTGCTCACCACTATGCAATAAACATTATTCACAATAATATAACAGTAATCAATAATAAATCAGGTATGGTCGCAGCATGTATACGAAACAATTATCTATCTCAATCTCCCATCAATAATCAATAATCAACCTCGTGTGCACACCTATATCAATAGACTATTGTCGGCTATATATCGAATGTGTTGGGTTCGATATACCCGTACGGAACAAATAATGCAGCGGAATTTAAAAATTTTATAAGTATTTATCTCATAAATACTTATTCCGTACATAAGTATAACGATAGAA
>CACSLK010027831.1:20010828-20024543 GCA_902706635.1 Striga hermonthica
GAAATTCTACTGTCTCTATTCCAACAATGGAACAAACGAGTAATGTAGCAAGCCCAACTTGTGAACAAAAAGAGGAAATTTCATCTCCTCCAGATCTTATAGATCTTGAAGGTAAAACTAGTCCAGAGCAAAGGCTACTGGTAAAGACTCATCAAATCCGTTAATAGCTAGAAACTTGCTAAAAGCGGCAATAGGTATCAAATTATCAACAATGTCGGATAATTCTGATGGTTGAACAAATGGTGGAACCTCCGTTCCTAAACAGATAAAATCACTTGACAGTGATAAGGGAATTCAAATCCCAAATAAAAGAGATACAACATATTATGTTGTGTTTAATGGCCCAAACGCAGGTATCTATCAAGACTGGGAGATTACCAAGAAGGCTACAAATGGTATTTCTAGTGTTTCACATAAGAAGTACAAAAGTTTCTTTGAGGCTCGTATTACAGCGGATCAGTACTTAAGAACAAATGCAATGGTTCCCCTTGTGCTAATTTTCACAGAACATGGACTTAAGCCCAACACATCACTGCGACCTTAAAGAAGCCCAGAAAACAAGAAAGGCTCCAAACTCTTGGAAAAATCCCCAAGAAGCCCAATCAGGAAGCCCAACAAGATGAACGGACCAATCCGACCCAACTTTCAAAAGAAGGCTTGGACTATTTGGATCAACTTGGGTCAAAACAGTGGTGAAGCAGAAATCAGAACAGATATATACTTCACAACAAATGGAAAGGACTTAAGGTTCTTTAACTTCATAAAAAAACGCAAATCCAGAAATGGTTATCGAAGCGTTCGAATATGGAATGGTAAGAACCATATATCCCAGCCAAACACTAAAGGAACTACAAGAACTACCTTCTAATGTTCTTAAGGCAATAAGGAACTACAGGAAAAAATGCATCCAAGGCGACAAGGACATTTTTCTAAAAATCATGAGTTCGGTACCAATTTGGCTCAACGACGTAGTAATCACAGCAAATCATTTAATCATGCTAGGTGTTAGTTCTGGTGAAAAGTTCATTAAATCAGAAGCAAGAACGTTCCAACCTGTCAACCTCGATGATGTTGGACTCAGCCGATACGAATCTCTAGTGGAAAAAACAATGGAGTTTAACTCGAAAGATAAAGTGTTTGTGAATTACCAAGACAAAAATTATTTGGTATATTCAAAATCACTAAAAAATATGAATAACGAAGATGAAATCAAGATTATCACCTTCCAAAAAAGCTTATTACAAGAATTTCATTATCCGAAAGTCTGTAAAAGGATCAAGAAAAATAGGGAAGCACGTGGCAGCATCTACACCTATGCAAATGCAAGCTGTCAAGCAATAATCACGGTAGAGCCAACCACTTTAATAAAGATGACCGAAGAAAGAGATTCCCAGACAGGGTCAATATTATCCAATTCATCAACCATGTGATAGAGGTTAATGGGTAGGGTCAGTTGAGAGACATTATTGGCTCAAAGCCACTCAGTGAAGTGGATGCCAACTAATGGCTTAGTCAGTAGTGGAAATAAATACTTGTATCAATCCTCGATCCTTACTCTATAAAAGGACGAGTTCATTTTCAATAAGGGATATGAGAAAATTAGTCCAGAGTCGAGCTTGAAGCTTTCTTTTCTGTAAAATTTTGTTTTTCCTATGTCTATGTGTGAGTAGTGAAAGGTTCCTTCATAGGAACTTAAGATTGTAACCAAAGGCTTGGGTGAATAATTAATATTCATAGCAGGACTCTTGTAAAATGTTTGCGTTTGAATATAATATCCAGTTTGTTTGAACTTGTGTTAAAGATCATATCTTGGAGGCCGACTTGCTAATCAAAGGGAAGAAGTACCAGAGGGTAAAACAGTACTTGTGGCACAGGCTTGGAGTCGATCATCCAGACATAGAGATTTAAAACAAAGATAGAGGTATAACATTTATCCAGAAAATAAAACATTTTATAAGAACTTCCTTTGAATGTTGTGGTTATATCTTAGATAGCTCTCTGAGAAGCAGTTTAAAGTTTCTAAGAAAAGACTTTTAATTTGTCTAAAAAGGAATTTCAAAAATCATTGATAAAGGTTTTCAAAACCATAAATTAAAACAAATCTTTTGACAAAAATAATTTATTTAAATGAGTAATTATGACTTTTGGCATTTGCCAGTAAAAATGAATTATAGGGAAAGAAACGCTCTGAAATATAAGCGCAAACAATTAAGAGATCTTCATACTTTGTTGGAAGTTTATCAACGAAGATATGAAGCATTAGAACTTGAGGAAAAACTCGAGTATCAAAGGGCATCACCCGAGAATAGAATGAACATCGTAAGATCTTATAGTTTTAGACTAAATGGTTTATGGGGCTTAATTGCTTCTACTAAGAAGTCAATTAAGAAAGAAGAAACACAAGCATCTCTTCTGGGAGCTGCTTAGTCCATAGATTTTGTTTGGATGTTAAAACTCTAACTTGCTATGGAAAACAATGATTTCTGGCATTTGCCAGTAAGAGTAGTGTTTTCAGTAGGGCTGAGCATGAGACTCAGAGAATTCCGAACCGTTTCGAAAACTGAACTGAAATCACTCTGAACTGAAAAAAAACCGTTGACCGTTTGACTTTCTCCTAACTGAACCGAACTGAAAAAATAATTGGTACGATTCTGGAGATTTCACAAATATCCATACCGGGAACCGAATTGAGTCGTCCCGTACTGTACCGAACCGAAGAACCAAAATTAAGAACCGAATTATAATATTAGATATGTTATTAATATATTTTATGTCAACTTTGATTCTATATAATATAGTAATAAATATTAACCTTCACTTAAATTTCAGGCTTAGTAATACTTGATCTACAATTGAATTTTTTCTATTATAAAATAATTATTTAAAATAATATAAAAGTTTAAAGAATATTCTTTTAAGAAAAAAAATATTATATTTGATTTAAATTTTAAATTTTCAATATTAGTTGCACAAATTTTTGTTATAATTAAAATTTAGAGTTACTTATAAAGTTGATTTCAAAATAAAATTTTTAATGTGAAGAAGTACTGATGAATGTTAGTTTTATTAAAGCATATAAAAATTAAATAACTAAAATTTAAAGTTACTTTTAGAATTGATTTCAAAATAAAATTTTCAATATGATGAATTATTGATGAATGTTGTTTCTTTAAAGCATATAAAAATTAAAATATAACTAGATAGTCATTCAAAAATAATTAAAAAAAAATAAAAAATCTCCGAAAATCTGAACCAAACCATACCAAACCGAACTGTCCCAATAGTCCCAAATATCGAACCGAACTGAATCAAAAAATAAAAATCTCTGAACCGAACCGAACCAACTTTTGGTACGGTTCTGGAGATCGAATTTTGGGATCTCCAAAGTTTGGTACGGTTCTGGAGAATTATCAATCTCTGAACCGTACCGACCCAAGCTCACCCCTAGTTTTCAGATATAAATTGTCTCAGAACACTAAAAAAACAAATACTTCGATTAAAAGCTGATTTAAAAGAAGAAGAACAAAACTTAAATAATTTTATTCAAGCTTATATTTCTGTACCTATAGAGATAAAACTGGCAACTACAAGAAGCTATGTTGATAATGTCAATAGAATGGTCTCGCTTATTCTCGCATTAAAGGAGTCTATTAAGAAAGCACAACAACAAAGCTCACTTCTTATGACTTGAAATGGATTATTTAGATATTCTGTATAAATTCTGCACGGGAATCAACCCATCTAAAATCTTGGTATCAGAGCCTGGTATCAAAGAAAAAACCTATTGGAATATGAATTCCAATACGGATAATGAAAACAAAAATATTGAACAAGATCTATGTTCTAATAGTGATCTTTCACAAATTTCATTTAATAAAAATAAAAAAAGTTTTAAAGCCAGTTTGGCAATAAAACATGATGTATTAACTAAGATTCAAAAATCAAAGTAAGATCTTAGAAAAGATGAAGTTCTTAACATTCCAATGTTAAATTTCTTACAAAGAAAAAAATGAAATTTTTTATTTTGTCAACAAGAAAGAATTGTATGCAGACATAAGAGATGTTAAAGGAACTGTATACCTGCCTTTAATTACTAAAGCAGAAATACGAAAAAATCTAGAGAAATTCCATCTCTTATAAGAAATAAAATTTCAACAATTCATCTAGGAGCAATAAAAATTTGCTTAAAGCTCAATTTCGTGAAGGGATTGATACTCCTATAAAAATAGCATTAATCGGTGATGGAATTAATGACAGAAAAGACTGTATCTTAGGAGCGACAAGAGGAAATCTTGCTTTTGGTAAATTTATCTTTACAGTTTATCCTAAATTTGGTATGTCTATTCAAACTGCAAATTTAGATAGAACTTTATCTTTCATTCACCACTTTGAAAGAGAAAATTTAATGAACCTGGAGATAAAGTCTTTAGTGTTACATATGTTATAAGCTATGCTTTGACTAATAGTCACTATAGTATAGGTTATAGAAAAGAATCTTATCTTGAACTAGAATATATCTTCTCGGATATTGGTTCAGCAGAAGAAAAAACCTTATGTGAGTTAGCACCTCTAGAAGAACACTGGGCTATTGATATGGTTGTTGCCAAAAGTGGCCGATAAATATTGACATGAATCCTGAGGAACTCTAGAGTCATCTCGAAAAATACTGAATTCTAGAGTCATGAATATACTGAATTCTAGAGTTATATCTGAACTCTAAAGTCTGAATCTGATTCGAGCATATTAACTAAATCCTGATTAATAATTTCTGAGCATAGATAAAGTAATATGTTTATAACTGAAAACTGAATCAACACTTACCTGTAGTCGGAGAGGCGTGAGCGTGACGGTTCAGGTTTTTCTGAAAATTACTGACTGAAAAACTTTTTAGAGACGCAGAAACGTGCTCTGATACCATTTGTAACACCCCGACTTTTACTGAAATCAGAGTACGCGTTCGGTGCTTGCAGTGCATCACTCGGCTAAGCCTAGCGTGCGTGTGCGATAAGCTATGCGGCACTCTTACTTGCAATACTTGAAATGATAAAATCTCACTAACTCTCCCCACTCTCTATACTCAATATATATATATGGCTGAACTTATGGAGAAAATAAGGCCAATTCTCCAAACTCTCACATATTTATATAGTGGTCGAATTGAGGAGGTTAAGAGGTGGGAATTAAAGTACACTTGGCTTAATCTTAAAATAACTTAGCTTAGTCACCATTAACCAAGCTTAGTCACATTTTGATTTAACCAAATGATGACACCTCCTACTTGCTAAAATAAGAAAGAAATGGGAACAAGTCCATTAATTTTCCCACTTATAAAACTTACGGCACTTAACAACATTTGGGAAAATTGTGCACGACACTAATGCCTTAAACATGTTGAACTTATTAATTAATCACCTCATCATGTTTAATTATTAATTAAACATAATACTTAATTACCAAAATTATTCCAAACGTAAACAGGACGTCGAAAATAATTTTTCGGTAAATCTTAACTGAAATGACTGAAATAATTTAATTCTGGAAATAATACCCAAAAATGTTATTATTTCGGAACTAAAACATGACTGGATACTCCTGATTGAATATTTAATTCCGAACTCATTAATTAATGAAACTAATCAGAATTAAATCTGGAACTTATTCGGTTACTGAATTAATTAACCGAATAACTTATCGACTAATAGTCGAACATAGAACATAACTGACTGATTAACCTGAACTTGAACATGAACATGATTATTTATTAATAAAGGCTAGCTTAAAACTAAAAGCTAGTATTTTTCCTTTATTAACAAAATATGGGGCGTTACAATCCACCCCCCTTAAAATATTTCCGTCCTCGGAAATACTAAAACTGGAATGTACAAGCTTAATTTAAAGCTTATACTTAATGATTACATGACTTGAAAATTCAGTATTTAATACCGAATAATAGACTTGATCTGAACTGAAGATACATCAATTCACAATTAAGTGAGTTGTTATATACTGCTGACTGAAAATGAACACTTTTCTGAACTAAAGTGTTCCACTGATAAGACATGATCTCAAAACGAAATTCTGGAGCGTACTGATCATCACCCCCTAACTGCTTGCTTATCTCCAGTCTGAACGCTGGTTGTGAAGACTCCAGTCGTCGGTACACATGGAAGATTCCAGAGATACACATACGTACAAATGAGGATAACTAGCTATGTTGGTAATTACCTTTCATGAATGTCTGCTCGACAACGCGACACATTGTTCGCGGCACATTGTACTGCGGCACACCTGCTCCTCACCAAGTGAGTGCGGCACGCCTGCATACAGCACCTGGTGAACATTGCACCTGCATCGTCGATGTAATCTGATCGTATCTATACCTCAAGCTAGTAACCTCAATGTACTTTAATACTAACTCTCTGTAATCTCCCAGTGTATTGTGACTCAAGCATGGCATCTTTGAATGGAAAGCATCGGGTTGTCATCATGGCATGATCTGCTGCTATCGATTGGCCCTTCTTTGTCGCGGCGTATTTCAACCTGTGGTACTTGCAATTGTTTACTTCCTCCGAGGTTAAACTTAACCTCAAGAAGAAGTCCATTATGAATGAATATCTCCCACGATTTCTCAGATTCTTCAGAATTGGAGAATCGAGGCGCTGACATACTGAAATGATAGACAAGTCTTGTCTTATTAGACAGACTATCCTCGATCTTGACATAACTGGCCTGAATATTCTCATGACTGAATAACCATGACTTGACTCTTACATGAATGAATCATCTTTGTCTGAATTCTGAACTATCCCGAAACAACTAAATAGTCGCTTCAGAATTGGAAACGTGATACTTACTGACTTACTTGACTTGATAAGGTACGACTTCAAGTTTCCAGGTAAATTTGGACTAATGGTCTGTATATCAGACCGCCATATTTAACCTGGCTGAACAACTATTATACGTCGACCTTACATCATGAACATAAACTGTAAATCATGAACATGAATTTATAACTCTGTACTGTATAGGGCTGCTCCAGTATCACCCGCAAGTACAAAGTAATTAGCTGATCTTGATCTCTGAAAATCATAACTTAAAATATCAAGACTGATAAAATACCTGACATGACTGACTTGAAAGGTTGTTATTACATGAAATCACATTACTCCGGTTCTATCTTCAAGCCTCCATGGTATACCCGGCTGAATGGCTCTTATTTCAAGTCTCCATGGTAACCCGGACTATTGACTCTTATACACTGGAAACCGTTACCTCAACAATGATTTGAGAATTATAACAACCTTTAACATGAAAATTTTGCCCGGAACACGATTTACTGATCTGACTTAAGAAATTTGAGTATATTCCCTGAGCTAAATCAAGAAATTCCTCCTTGGAATGTGCCAACTAATTGGCAAAATGGCAATTTTCGATAGAAAATATCTGAGGAACTTGATTATCAAGATTTGTTTAGCACAAGTGCTTACAAATCTCCTGACAAGTTGCTAACTTGACTTGAATAAATCTAGAATTGAATCTAGAGTTCTCAAACTTAATCCCTTTCTAAGGTTCATAATCCACTCGTCCACGATACGGGGATCTCCTTACCCGGAAATTTTCTCACCATGATAGTCGCGAAACTGTGCGACTACCGTGGCCTGGGGAAGAACTGGGTGAACGGGTTCCCTACGGGGCGGCATCTGAACATTGAGAAAATTCAACATTATTGAACACGTGATAATATTCTGACTGATTTCTAAGGCACACAAAGGAAAACTCTTTGATTATAGGAGAATCAAGTAGATTATCAATTTTAGAGAAACGTTCTCTAGCTGATATGTCAGAGAGAATAGATAATTTATCTGGAATGTTAAGAAATTAACATCAGGATAAAAATCACAGCAGATAGATTAAGAACATTCGTTGTTTAAAACAAGGGTGTTTTAGACATTCTATTTGTTATACTTTATTCAAAAGATAAAAAGAAAATAAATTAAGGCCAAGACAAATCTTAACCATTGATTTATGGTTCATTTTAACCATACACCTCACTTTGTCAACAAAGTTTGTCAACCAACTTGGTAAACATAGCATTGTCCATTCAACAAACACAATTAACACAACCAAAAAGAAATAAAAACGAAAAGAAAAAGAAAAACAAAAAAATAACAAAGATGGCCCCGACGATGAAGATGAAGTCGATCCGTCGCCTCCGAAAAACACAAAAAGCCCTAAATCTCCCGCCACCAACCGCCACAGAGTCGATGCTGACGTGGCGCATCACCTCTCACTACATCCCCAAGGAAAACCCCTCCAAGCCCCTCGGCAAAGACTCCCACTTCATCTCTGCCGACCCTCCCATCACCGGTGTGGCCGACGGCGTCGGTGGCTGGTTGGTCCACGGGGTCGACTCTAGCGAATTCACCCTCGAGCTCATGACCCACGCGGCCCGAAAAAGGTCCCCCTAAAATCCAACTCGAAGACGAAGTCGAGAGGCTCCTCCCGGGTTGCTTCGCGGCCCTCAACCACCGGAAAAATATCCTTCAGGCGGCAAACCTCGGGAATAGCAGCTTCGTGGTGGTCTGTGGCGACCTGATCGCCTATGCCTCGCCGTTCCAAGTGCACGGGTTCAACTGGCAGTACCAATTGGGGGAAAGGACCGTCGGGCCCGGCAAGCCAACGAGTTGGCGGTCGGAGTCGAGGCCAGTGACGTGGTGGTCATAGGGACCGCCGGGCTCTTCGACAATGTCTTCCAAGAGGAGATAGCGGGATTGGTAGCGGCGTGCCTCAGAAACGGTGAAGGCCCAGAGGTCGTGGCCTGCGAGCTCGCTGATGTGGCATGGCAAAAATTGCTCTCCTCGATGTTCACGACCCCTTTTGAGCAGGGGCGTAGCCAGGATTAAAAATCTACCCGGGCTAAAATTGTTTAACTAAATCATCTCAAAATATCAAATAAGGTATTGTTTTTAGTGTTTTTTTTTTTTTCGAAACGATAGATTGTTTTTAGTGTATTTACTATTGTAAAAAGTTAACAACTAAATTTGAAAACTTTAAATAAGAACAGTAATTAATATGAAAAATAAATAACATAATTTGTTGGAAGTTTTGTTGTCATTCAATATATATTGGAAAATGTATTTTAAGTTTACAAAATAAGATATTAAATTCTTGAAATTCCAAAATAATAAAAGAATTATTTTGGACTTGATTTTAGATTAGTTTTTGTCTTGGTTATAAATTTTTTTATAATATTCAATTTTATGCCAATAGTTAAACTTAACTCTTAAAATAAAGTTAAACTTAACTCTTAAATTAATAAGAAAGCAAAAGACTTATTTTCGAAAACGACACTATTATTTGATGTGGATAACATATTTTTATTACACCATCGTGTTTTGAAGCCAAATCGTATGCGTTTAGAAAAGGTTAAGGAAAATAAGGGTAAATAGGGGCAAAAGTGAAAACATAAGCGACGTCTCTGGAAAGACTTTTTTTCTAACACGATAATATTATTTGATGTGGATAACATATTTTTATCGCACCATCGTGTTTTGAAGCAAAATCATATCTGTTTAAAAAAGTCGAGAAAAATAAGGGTAAATATGGGAAAAAGTGATAACATAAGCGACGTCTCCCGAAAGACTTGTTCTCGAACACGACACTATTATTTGATGTGGATAACATATTTTTATCGCACCATCGTGTTTTGAAGCCAAATCGTATGCGTTTAAAAAAGTCGAGAAAAATAAGGGTAAATAGGGGCAAAAGTGAGAACGTAAGTGCCGTCTCCGAAAAGACTTGTTTTCGAACACGACACTATTATTTGATGTGGACAACATATTTTTATTGCACCATCGTGTTCTGCAAATTATTTTTAACAATTCATTATTAAATTTAAGAATTGGATTTTAAAAGTCGTTTAGCTTCTTAATTGAGTTGAAGAAAATTAAATTTAGATTTGTAAATTTTACAAATTCAAAACAATACCACTTAATTTGTCAACAAGATTTTCACTATTCAGTATTTTTGTTTTTTAAATAAATAAAGAAATAAATCTATTAGACTCGTGAAAAGTTGAAGGGGGCTTATCATATTTTTTTTCCTTTTTACTTTCACTATGAAAGCTCTAGAAAAATATATGTTCACTATCTAAATCTCACCCGGGCTGAAGCCCGGGCAAGTATACACTTGCCTCCGCCCCTGCTTTTGAGCTGGCGGCTTATACGGCAAGGTTCGATCATGTCGGGGAAAAGAAGGATGATGTTACAGTCGTCGTTGCTTACGTTGAGTGAGACACGATTAGGGTTTAGGGAAAAGTTCGGACTTACTAGTGGCTGCGAGTTTAGCCTAAGTTTTATATGTCGTTGGGATTTCGATATGTCATATGGATATTTTTCTTAATTACTGTAGCTATTATATGTCGTTGCTTATTATATGAATCTTCTTCTCTCTTGGAATCTTTACTTTTACAAATGGCACCATGGTAGGGTATATACAGGAGCTGACGCAGACATTTAAAAGTAGGAGACACAATATAATATATTAAAGAACAAAAAAAAATGACAAACGTCACAATACAATTGTTCTCTGCGTATTTTCATATTCTCGAAACGTTCAATAATTACATCATTATTAACCTTATCAAATACATCTTTCTCAATATGTGCAATCAGACTTTCACTCAACCATTGATCCCCAATCCGGTTGCGCAAACGATTTTTCACAAAAGTCATAGTAGACTATGATCTATCGACAGTAGCTGTCGCCACATGAAGAACTAAAGTAAATGTGAGAAGCTTGTAGACTAATGGGTACACTTGATGTTTTTTAGTCTCAACTAGTTTTTTTTGCTAGATCACTAATATAAATTTGGGGTTATCAAAATTAGCAACACTTAAATAAATAATACCTTTTGAAATAAGTATTGATAGCCAGTAGAAGTTCAAATCACTTTGATTATTGTTTGTTGAAAGTTTTTTTTTTCCTGTAATTGCACCCAAATTGTGTAATTCTACGAGTGCGAGAGGAAGTCTAAGAACAAAGAGAGTATGAAATGAGTTACGAAATTGTGCTAGGAGTGTGGGAAGAAAAAAACTTTACATATTGTCTTAGAGGGCCCACAAAAAAAGTTTCACAATTAAAATATATATATTATATGTATTAATGTATAATGTATATACTATATATACATAGTATATATATATTAAATGTTCTTACACCACAGGGGCAAGTGCTCCTGCGGTCCCTCTGTGGGTCCGCCACTGGGTATATATAAGCATAAAATACCCTTTAAACATTGTAATACCCCGTTTTATTATGGATTATTTGGAAGTAATTAATGATTATTGCTATTACTAAATTGTCTTTATTATTATTATTATTATTATATTTATTATTATTATAATTGCTATTAACTGTCAAATTGCTATTATTTATTTATTATTAGTATATTATTAATATTAATTGTCTTAAATATTATTAATTGTCAAATTGTAACTATTTGTCTAAGTGCATAATTTTAGTATTAATATTATTATTTTAAAATATTATGTGTATTATAAATATAGATAATCCGGATTTATTTATTTCTCGTCGTCGATCAAATATCTCGAAAATTCTTATACCCCGTTTTATTTTAATCATCGAGTGACCGTGTCGAGCTTTGAATTTGATATTCGGACGAGTTTAAGGGAATTGATTCCAGCCCCCATTTATTTTAAATGGCCCAAATTCTTGTTCTATTATTGGCCCAAAATGGAGGTGATATTTGGTCCAATTAGTTATCCAATTCTTGGCCCAACTTGAAGTGATTTTACCAAATCAGATTTTGCTCCTCTTCCCTTCCGCGCAACCAGGTAACAGATCCATCCCTTCCTCTACTCCCTTCTCCGCAAGAGACTCAGTCGCACAATTCGAAATTCAAGTGGCGATCTTGAGGGAGATGTTCGGCACGATCACACAAAAATCGCTCCCCATCCCTTACTTAAACCGTGCAGTACCCCTAAACCTCCCATCTCCCTCAGTAACCATCGGACCTACTACCACAAATCGCACTTCACCATTAATTCCGGTGAATTCACCCTCCTTGTTCGAGCAATTAGTCGCCAGCGTGTTCCATAGCCGAGGTTGATTCAACCAGCCCGTCCTCCATTGATTCCGGCGAGCACCTCCAAGCAGCCCCGCCGTCGCCGACGTACACTCCAGCGAGCCGCTGTTCTTGAGCAGTCCCCTTGTTCAGAGTTTCGAGTCCCGTCGAAGCTCCGCTCGTTCCATCTCGTCCCGACCCATTTTTCCGATTTCTCGTGTATTCCCGAAGACGGGTAATTTATTTCGACCTTTCTGCTATAATGTTCGTGCTATCAGGTTGCTGAAATTATTCGTTGAATCGATTTTCGTTTGATTTTATTGGCTCGTATATCGTTTTGTTCGGATTATGTTTCGTGTTATTGTCGTGGATTTTTGGAACTCTCGTTTATTGTATAATTCAAGTCCGGATGTGTTGCTATGTCCATTCGATTGGTATATGATAGTTCAGAGTCTCGTTTTATTGTTTCGAACCTTGTCGACATGGTTGTGTCGTTTGATTGTTTTCGAACCGTTAGGTGTCGCTTCCTATTCCGAACAAACCCCGTTTTTGAACGGTTTTCGAACTCTGGAAGGGTCTTTATGTTGGGTAAAATTTTGTAAAATTTTTCTGTTGGAACCGCAGCTTGAAAATGGTGTTTTAAATCTGCTTTTTAGCCTCTCAGTTCGCAGTTTTTATTTAGGTTCAGTAGCAGATTTGTTTAAAAATTTATGTTGCTAAGTCTGTAAGTTAAATCACAAGAGAGCTTGTAGCGCAGCGGTCTTCTGGGCACTTTCCTTGTGCGTGGTCGCGGGTTCGAAACTCCCTCCCAGCAACATTACCTTTTTTTCGCCCATTTTAGCTTCAGTATTGGCGCGCGGGCCGCATGGCCCAAAGCCAGCCCGCGAGCCCCTGCTCCAGCCCGCGTGCATCCCCTGCTGGTAGCTGGCCCAAAATTTAAGCGTTCCAGGCCCAATTCAGCGGCCCAGAGGCGCGCTCAAAGCCTAATGCCTGGGCAGAATTTGGCCCATCTTGCAAATTTTAGCCTAGTTGATTTTTTTTCAAGCTTTTGTCTTTCGGAAGCCGTTTTTAATACCGATTTAAATTTTAAAAATATTTTAAAAAATAAGAAAAATTTTGAAAAAAAAATAAAAAATTATTTTAAGTTCGGAGACCCCAATTTACTTCTCCGAGTCATATTTTTCAAAAATGAGAGAGTTCCAAGTCCACGAAAAATCCGATTAAAACCCGTAAATCTTAATTTTTATTAAGTATGAGTTTTATGTTAAATTCGATTAGTGAGATAAATTAATGATAAATTATCTCGCTTAAATGTAGGTGTTTGAGGAGTCGAGCCTCATCCTACGTGCTTGCTTCTGTGTGCTATTTTCTACCAGAAATTCCAGGTGGGTTGTAATTGTAAAATTTACTATGCCTTAATTAATTGTTTTTGATGATCAATGTATGCATGTGAACCATGTAGCCTTCGATGTGAGCTATATTGGCCGTCGAACGGTTATCCCCGTAGCTATAGAACGTCCCTTCGGGTAGTCTCCTTTATTATTGTTGACAGACAGGGCGTGAGCCTTGGCTGGTGATCCTCGTATGTAAGGCCAAGGCGTGAGTTTTGGCGTTCGGGGTGGATTATTGC
>CACSLK010027831.1:20024958-20040184 GCA_902706635.1 Striga hermonthica
TTTTCTTATTGATTATGAGTATCGATAACTGCCGAATATTGAGAAAATTTTGAGTATTGATTATTGATTTGAAAATGAGTAGCGCCTCAAATATTGTTTTTGAAATAAATTAAAAAAAAAAAAAATTTATTCTGATTTTCGGTAAATAAAAGTGGGGTGTTACATATAATAACTAAGATATATTTTCACTGTTATGCATCTAATTAACTCGATTTTTATGCATTGCGTGCATTGTGTAAAAAAAATTGTAAACACACTGCCTCTTTGTCCAGCTCACGCCGCCCGGTCGGAAAGAAAAGTGCTCGCACTGCCTCTACCTCGACTCGTATTAAGCCCGCCTCTATCACAAAAGAGAATGTACCTACGAGAAGGTAGGGTTCGTATGGATGATGACTTAGGTTTGTTTTTGTTTTGCTTGATGTATTAGATTTGGAAATGGTTGTTTTATTTTTCTTAGGGTCCCTGAATTGACATTTTTTTTTCATTGTTTTGGCCTGCTTATAAGTGGGGACTAGCCACATGAAAGTCCAGCCAAACCTTGAAAAAAAACAAACAAATTGCTGTAAGATTCTAACAACTAAAGTTGATTAGGAATTTTTTTATTAAAAATGAGTTGTTATGTCTGACAATGTGAATTGTCTTTTGGAGCTTCATTTCCCTATAAATAGGGAGCAATGGGCAGAGCTGAAAATGCACCGAGAAGAAGAAAGAAAAAGAGAGCAGAAATAATTTCTGGAGTGTTATTTTTCAGTGAGATAAAAATAGAGTGTTTTCAGTAAATCCTGTGAGTGTGGGAAAAATACACCGGGTTGGGTATCAACTCTATTACTCTTTGTTTAAGAGTGGGGTTCTCACTGGGGCACTATATTTTACATTTCTAGTGTAAGGGAGTGTGAAAAAATATTGTAATTATCCTGAAAATATATTGGAATTGTTCGGAGGTTGTCCCGTGGTTTTTTCCTCTATTTGGAGGTTTTTCCACGTTAAATCTTGGTGTCTTATTTCTTGCATATTTTATTTATTTGGGATATTCTTAGTATGGTCTGTGGTTGCAGTTTAATTTGATCTTCCACATCAGAAAAGAATTATTCCTGTTTTATTGCAAGAGATTTTTCTTTTGTCAGTCTTGAGTTGTTGGGATTGGGATTATTGTTCACCATTTTACCTTGATATTTTAATTTACATCTTCCGCATCGCGCATCTGAGCCCAACAAGTGGTATCAGAGATCAAGTTGGGCTCTGTATTAGCCAGTGTAAATTGAATGGAGGAGAACGTGGGTACCATGGTGAAGCTCACAGCAACAAATTACTCTATTTGGAAGCCAGAAATGGAGGACATACTTTCTACAAAGATCTGTACAATCCTGTAGAAAAGGGAGACAACAAGCCAGATGACATGAAGGATGACGATTGGAAGAAATTACACAGGAAGGCTATCAGTTTAATCAGACAGTGGGTGGATATCAGCATATTCCACCATGTTGCCACAGAGTTGAAAGCCCATACTCTGTGCAACAAAATTGAACAGATGTACCAGAGAAAGACTGCACAGAATAAAGCTTTCGTCATTAGAAAGCTTGTACATCTAAAATACTGGGATGGAAGATCAGTTGTTGAGCACCTGAATGAGTTTCAAGACATGGTAAACCAACTTGTTACCATGGAAATGAAACTTGATGAAGAGCTACAGGCGCTGTTACTTTTGAGTTCTTTACCGGATAGCTGGGAGACTCTGGTGGTCTCGTTGAGCAACTCTGCTCCTGAGGGAAAACTGACTTTGACCCAAGTCAAAGACAGTATATTTAATGAAGAAACACGAAGAAAAGACTCAGGGGAAAGCAGTTCCCAAGCCCTGGTCACAGAAACCAGTGGGAGAAGTAAAAGCAGAGGCCGGAATAGCAATGCCAGAGATAAATCACAATCTCAACCCAGGAAAAAATTCAAGTGTTATCACTGCGGTGAAGAAGGGCATATCAAAAGAAACTGCAAAGCCTGGAAGAACAGAGGTTGGAGGAACAACAAATCAGAGAACGGTGAAAATACCGCAACCCCTGTGATCAATGGGGAAGTGGTGTTGCTCTCTGTTGAAGAAGAAGAGTGTCATGTTACAGATTCATGTGTTGAATGGGTCATTGACTCAGCAGCATCATACCATGAAACCTCTCACAAGGAATTCTTTTCTCTATACAAAGAAGGAGACTTTGGTAGAGTAAAGATGGGCAACAACAGCATTACAAATATTGTGGGAGTTGGTGATGTGTGCATTCAAACTAATATTGGGTGCACAATAACACTGAAAGACGTACGACATATACCAGACTTACGTCTGAATCTGATCTCTGTGCATGCATTGGATCTAGCAGGCTATACTAACAATTTTGGTAACGACACGTGGAAGCTTACCAAAGGATCGTTGTTAGCTGCTAGAGGTACAGTGAGATCGACACTGTACAAAACTCAGGTGAAGCATATCAAGGGTGGATTGAATGCAGTCGAAGATGATGCTTCGCCAAATTTGTGGCACAAAAGACTGGCTCATATTGGTGAAAAAGGATTGCAAATTTTGGCAAGAAAGTCCCTCATCCCATTTGCCAAATATTCAAAACTAAATCCTTGTGATTATTGTCTCTTTGGGAAGCATCATAGAGTGTCTTTCAGCAAAACCTCGAAGCTGAAAGAGAATGTGTTGGAGATGGTATATTCTGATGTATGTGGACCCATGGAAATGGAGAGTCTCGGTGGTAGCATATATTTCGTGACATGTATCGATGATGCTTCACGAAAATTATGGGTGTATTTCTTGAGAACGAAGGGTGAAGTTTTTCAATACTTCAAAAGGTTTCATGCTATGGTGGAGAGACAGGCTGGTAAACGTTTGAAGTGTCTTCGCTCAGACAATGGGGGGGAGTATACTTCCCATGAATTCAAGAATTATTGTGCCGAGCATGGCATCAGGCATGAGAAGACTGTACCTGGAACCCCACAACATAATGGTGTGGCTGAAAGAATCAACAGAACCATTATGGAGAAAGTGAGGTGTATGTTAAGAATGGCTAAACTACATAAGCCATTCTGGGGTGAAGCTGTTCTAACGGCGTGCTACCTGATCAACCGATCTCCATCTGTTCCTTTGGGCTTTGATATCCCTGAGAGAGTATGGTCCGGACATGATGTTAAATACTCTCATTTAAAGGTGTTTGGATGCAAAGCTTTTTCTCACGTAAGCAAGGAACAAAGACGAAAACTTGACGATAAAGCCATTCCTTGTATATTTCTGGGCTATGGAGATGAGGAATTTGGCTACAGGTTATGGGATCCAGAGAATCGAAAAATTATCAGAAGCAGAGATGTAGTGTTCAATGAGCAAGAAACTATGTCTGATTCTGCTTTACCAGAAGTCAGAGAACCAAGTGGAAAGGTGGATATTTCACCTATCAAACCTCCTGGAGATGCCACAACAGGGGGAGAGTGTGATAGAGAACTCAGGGTTGATGACGAACCAGTAATAGAAGATGGTGGTGGTGAAGGTATCGAGCAGGAAGACCTCGAAGCTCCACCACAGCTCAGGATATCAAGTCGAGCGATTCAACCATCTACGAGATACCCTAGTTCCACGTATATTACCATCACTGAAGAAGGGAAGCCAGAAAGCTTTGAAGAAGTACAAACTCATAAGGATAAATCCCAGTGGATGAAAGACATGCAAGAAGAAATGGATTCACTGATGAAAAATGAAAATTATGAGCTTGTGAAGCTTCTGGAAGGCCAGAAAGCTTTGAAAAATAAATGGGTGTTCAAGCTTAAGAAAGATGGTGACAAGCTGTTGAAGTACAAGGCTCGCTTAGTCGTTAAAGGATTTGGACAAAAGCGAGGAATAGATTTTGATGAGATATTCTCTCCGTTTGTAAAGATGAGCTCTATTCGAGTAGTACTCGGAATGTGGCTAGCTTGGATCTGGAGCTTGAACAACTAGATGTGAAGACTACATTTCTTCATGGAGACCTAGATGAAGAAACCTACATGGAGCAACCAGAAGGATTTGAGAAGACTGGAAAGGAGCACATGGTTTGCAGATTGAAGACGAGCTTGTATGGACTGAAACAAGCTCCTAGACAGTGGTATAAGAAGTTTGACTCGTTCATGGTGAGCCATGGATATACCAAGACTGATGCAGATCATTGTGTGTTCGTTAAGAAATTTCCAGGTGATATATTCATTATCCTTTTGCTATATGTGGATGATATGTTGATAGTGGGGCAGGATATGAAGCTGATTGGTGATCTGAAGAAGGATTTCGCAAAATCCTTTGAAGTGAAGGATTTAGGCCCTGCGAAACAAATTTTGGGCATGCAGATCATGCGAGACCAAAAATCCAAGAAGTTATGGTTATCGCAAGAACGGTATGTGAATCGGATTCTGGAGAGATTCAACATGAAATCGGCTAAGCCGGTCAATACACCGTTGGCCAATCACTTCAAACTCAACAAACAAAGTTGTCCTACGTGTCAAGAAGAAAAAGAAGTTATGGCAGGTGTTCCATACTCCTCAGCAGTCGGGAATTTGATGTATCCCATGGTTTGTACAAGACCAGACATCGCTCACGCGGTTGGAGTTGTTAGCAGGTATCTTTCCAATCCTGGGAAGGATCATTAGGAAGCTGTGAAGTGGATCTTGAGGTACCTAAAAAGCAGTGCAAATAAGTCCTTGAGCTTTGGAAAAGGAAACCCAATTCTTGAAGGTTATACAAATGCGGATATGGCAGTTGACCTGGATAGTAGAAAATCTACTTCAGGGTTTGTGTTTACATTTGCAGGAGGAGCTGTATCTTGGCAATCTAAATTGCAGAAATTTGTTTCCTTGTCGACTACTGAAGTAGAGTATATTGCAATGACAGAAGCAGGCAAAGAAATGCTTTGGTTGAAGAGGTTTCTTCAACAATTGAGAATGAAGCAGGAAAGGTACGATATCCATTGCGATAGTCAGAGCGCATTGGATTTGAGTAAGAACGCGATGTACCACTCTTGCACGAAGCACATTGATGTCAGATATCATTGGCTACGTCAAGTAGTGGAAGAACAACAGTTCAAGTTGGAAAAGATTCACACTGATGAAAACCCTGCTGACATGATGACAAAAGTTGTAACAGGAGGAAAGCTTCAGCTTTGTGCCGAGTTGATCGGCATGGAATGCAAGTAAAGAACTGCAGTATATTTCCCTTTGGCTGGAAAGGGAGAATTGTGGGGACTAGCCACATGAAAGTCCAGCCAAACCTTGAAAAACAACAAACAAATTGCTGTAAGATTCTAACAACTAAAGTTGATTAGGAATTTTTTATTAAAAATGAGTTGTTATGTCTGACAATGTGAATTGTCATTTGGAGCTTCATTTCCCTATAAATAGGGAGCAATGGGCAGAGCTGAAAATGCACCGAGAAGAAGAAAGAAAAAGAGAGCAGAAATAATTTCTGGAGTGTTATTTTTCAGTGAGATAAAAATAGAGTGTTTTCAGTAAATCCTGTGAGTGTGGGAAAAATACACCGGGTTGGGTATCAACTCTATTACTCTTTGTTTAAGAGTGGGGTTCTCACTGGGTCACTATATTTTACATTTCTAGTGTAAGAGAGTGTGAAAAGATATTGTAATTATCTTGAAAATATAGTGGAATTGTTCGGAGGTTGTCCCGTGGTTTTTTTCCTCTATTTGGAGGTTTTTTCACCTTAAATCTTGGTGTCTTATTTCTTGCATATTTTATTTATTTGGGATATTCTTAGTATGCTCTGTGGTGGCATTTTAATCTGATCTTCCACATCAGAAAAGAATTATTCCTGTTTTATTGCAAGAGATTTTTCTTTTGTCATTCTTGAGTTGCTGGGATTGGGATTATTGGTCACCATTTTACCTTGATATTTTAATTTACATCTTCCGCATTGCGCATCTGAGCCCAACATTATAATGGGGTATGATTTGTAGAAGTTAATGTTGAAAATTTGATAATATTATAAGGCTCTGGAAAGAAATGTGATGGAATAGTGGAATTATTTAATATGTGAAATATCCACTATGACATGTCATTTGTTTTGGCCTGCAGATCTCATTAGGTATTCCTTTTTCTGTTGGGCATTGTAGTTATTAGTTATGGATCTGAGTTTTGTTTGCTTATATCTTTGTATATTTATGTTTCTGACTACTCTGAGTCGGGACAGGCGTGGTGGAGTGGACTGCCCCTAAACGGGCCAGGTCGTGGAACCGACCTGCGAGATAGCCGTGGTCAAGGGCCCAGGGCGTGGTTGTGGGGCAGGTGTGCGGCCAGGTCCAGGTCCATAACTACCCGGACCATTGCTCGTTGCATCCCTATATCCAATTCTTGTTGTTCTTTTTCAATATAGCATATTTGAGCTACTTTAGAACAAATGAAAGAGGATGAATTGAAAGTGATTGAGAAAGATGATCTCTTGACTCGTTTGATGTCCTGTTCAATATGTCCTTTAGTGCTTTTGTTATTGATAATGACATATAAATTGGTAACAAATTGTCACAACTATAACCTTATAGTTATTTCTCATGCTGCACACGGATGGTTTTACCTCTCTTTTTGCACATTTTTTATGTGGTTTTACGTACCTCTCTTCTGCAGGACAAAGTACTTGAGCAACTACAAACCCCAGTTCAATAGGCCCCACAAGAACTCATTCTTGTCGTACGTTCTCATGCCGACTCTCACATAAAAGGCAAAGTCATTCTTTTATTCAAGCCAAAATATCATGAGCGTGATTTGTGTGTCTTTGGTGTGTTCTTCTCTTTTTATGTGTTACATTTTATTCCCCAGTAAGCTCTAGTGAAGTGGTGATCATCTGGAGTCTTGATCGTTTTATGTTCAAAAATTGTTGTCATTAGTTTCACTATGTGTTGTTCGTCTTGTTCGTCTAATCATATGTTGGTTTGAACCTGGAGTCATCTATTTCTGGAATGTTCTCATAAATTGTAGCTCAATGTCTTTTATTTATGTGGGAACAAGAATTTTCTAATTATCCATCTCATATAAAAATTAATGCTCAAAATACACAAGGCTATTCGGTGTAAATATGTTGCGCACTGTAGCTTTTTTTTTACAAGATATTTTCACTTATTTAACGTCTTTTTCTCTTTTCACTATTTTCATGAAATTCGTAGATATGTCTCTTGGCGCATTGTCGGAACATGAATCGCCTGGGTACCTATTTTCTATTAAAACTACGCACAAAATACAAACATTAAACCTAGCTACTCTCTACAAAATCCAAAAACCTAGATCCTCTCTAAATTAACTTCATCACGTCGCCTTCCTCGGCGGCAGTGCGGCACCGGCCGGTGGTCACGCTCGACCGCCGTCCCTCCTTCGAGGCGCCGGACCTCTGGTATTGACGTGTTGTGCTTACGATGATAGATCTGCGCACCTTTGTTTCGTCGGAGCTGCAACGATTGAAGGAGGCGTGGTTTTTCACTCGTCAATCAGACGGCAATTTGTGCGTCGTTTAGCAAGATGGTCTCAATTGTAGGTGAGCCCTCCTCCAATTTTTGCTTTGTTCCTCCCTCTGCCTCTGAGTGCGATCGAAAGGCTTGGGCGGTTGGACTTTTTCCGGCGAAGCTCCGTTCGGGATCTTCTCGACGGGTGCCGGTGTTTATAAGGAGATGCTAGTGGGTCTGTGGGTCGTGAGGTGGGGCGAGGCTCGGATGGTGAGTCGGAGCTGAGGGCTCAAACCAACCCCCCTGTTCCGACTAGTGGTGTTAGACGGCGTAATTCTGATGCTCCTTAGCTCGGCTAGTGGTGTTAGGCGTATTTGGGCAGTGGTAGAGTGGGAGTGGTTCGATGTTTCTCCAGTTGAGGCGGGTTGTATCGGAGGTTTGTTGGTGTCGGGGCTCGACTCTTTGTATAGGCCTTGTGACAGTTTCGGGAGTCGTCCCCTGGACTTGGACTAGGCTTTGATTCGACTGTTCTCCGCTGGTTAGGACCGGCTAATTGCTGTGGAAGGGCATTATTTATCTATTTTTTGTTTTGTGTTTTCTCTTCTGTATTAGGTTTTGTGTTTGTTGTCAGTGTTTGTGTTGTTTAAGTTTGTATTTTTTGTTTGGGCCGGTTGGCCTCAGTATCTCATTACTCCGTTGGGGGTTGGTTCATTACTTCGTTGGGGTCGTTTCATTACCTCTGTTGGGGGTGCTTCGTGTTAGTTTTTTGTTTTTGTTGGTTTAGTTTTGGTGGTGTTGTAGGTCTCATAGCTTTGTCTATGCCTTTAGTGCTTTGTTGGTGTTTGGTCTAGGCCTCCTGGAAGGAGTGGTTCTCCATTGGTTTTGTAAGGACTAGTGAGTCCTCTGATGTTTCTTTTATTTTGTGATATGAGATTTATATCGTTTGAATAAAAAGCCTAACAATATTTTTCTCTCATGTTTTGTCATCGGCCGTCACTTCTCCCACGCCACTGCGTGGTTAGACCGGCCCCCCCATCAAACTAGGGGGACCTAAAGGGGAAGGTTAAGGCCCCCGCCCGTACACTTGAGTCCCCAAAGGGACAAAAGGACAAGGGTAAGACCGTTATTGAGTCTATCTCTCAGGTCGGGAAAGCTCGTCAATCTATCCGTCCCAAGGTGGTGGTTTTGGACGGTCCTAAATCTAAAGCCACTGGGCCTTTTCCTCACCAGGCTCTTCAGACGCCTCCTTTGGCTATTCATTCCCGTTTCTCTGTCCTTTCTTCAGAGGCGGAGGATGAGCTTGCATCCTCTTCTGGCCCACAAGGAGATACACTCAGTTCCTTTCTTGACGGTGACGACCTTTTGGATGACGAGGCAGGACCGTCCGTCTCCTTAGCGAGTACCATTAAGTTCCCCACACTCGCCTCCAGCTCCTGCGCCCCTGTGATGCCCAGCGACCCTTTCATATCTATGGAGGACCTGCAGGACTCGAGTTTTCCTCCCACGTCCACCCCTTAGCTGGAGTACAGTTCCCCCTGCCCCTTCCCCCGAGAGTGAGCATTTGGTTGTGCTCACAACCAGTGCCACCTCCCTGCCCCCAGTCGGGGCCCTCTCGGCTCTGCCTGCCAACCTTCTTCCCCCTCCCCCAAGGAGTCGGGACCTACACCTACCCATGACCAGACCCTACTCGTTGCGGGTCTGAGAGACCCCCAGCTGACCCCTCTGGAGCATACACCCCCTGAGAGCCCAGACCACCCTCGGACCAGATCTTTAGATGATATCCTCTTTGCGAGTCCAGACCACCACCGACCGCAGACTAGATCTAGGATCGCTCGGCGCTCGGTCAACCGAGCCTTCCCCCTCTTAGATAGACAGACTCAGCCTAGCCACGAGCAGACCCAGTCAGGTGGTTACCCTGACATTTGATATGTCAGTCACATCACTAACCTGGAATGCCTGTGGCCTGGCTAATAGGGCTACTCTTGCTCACGTTCGATCTTCGTTCGTGATCATAGTTTAGAATTTGCTGCTTTCTTGGAGCCCATGGCCCATAACCCTTCTTTTGAGGTATACTCTCGTCTCCTTGGTTTCCACTATGGTGTGGGAAACATCTCCAACAAGATTTGGTTCTTCCACTCGCATGACTTTACCTTTCGGATCATCCATAACACAGAACAGGTTCTGCGTGTCGAGCTCTCTGCCGGCCATCTCCCCGAACCAATTTTCCACCCCCTGTTTTATGTCAGTTATGCGAGGGCTGGTCGCTATGATCTGTGGGACACCATGTGTGAGATTGTGAGAGCATGGAGGGATCACCGTGGATAATTGGCGGCGATTTAAACTTTTTTCTTCAACCCGATGAGCGCACTGGTGGCCATTCAGACCGCTCTGTGGAGATCTTAGATTTCTCTCAGACAGTGGCGGACTGTGAGTTAATTGATGCTGGATACGAAGGTTCACCCATCACGTGGGAGAGGGCCGAAGTTAAGGAGAGGCTCGACCGTGCCTTGATCTCTGAGGCATGGACGAGGGTGTTTGCGGTCACGACCATCATACACCTCCCTCGAACTGAATCTGACCATGCTCCCCTTCTTATCAGGTGTCAGTTTTCAAGAACCCCGCCGCTCCTCCTTTCGATTTCAGAAGATGTGGATCTGCCACCACACGTTCCATGACATGGTTAGGACCTCTTGACACCATCCGACGGGGCTTTTCGGCATGCGTAACCTAGAGGCGAAACCCAGTAGACTTAGGCGCGTTTTAAAGCAATGGAATTAGATGACTTTTGGAGATATCTCTTAGCGTCTTGCTGCAGCTCAAAGTGCGTATTCGGAGGCTGAGCAAGCATATGATCTGGACACGTCTCCAGATAATAGGTCCGCGATGCGCCCCTACCATGCTGAGTACCAGCTCCGTTCGCTGGGTTGCTGAGGGAAAACGTAATACCAAGTACTTTCAGGGGTTTGTGAGGCAGAAATGGGTTATGTTGTACATCCATTGTATCGAGGATAATAGGTCTTCCCTGACACATGAGTCCCAGATACGGGAGTCAACTGTGGCACACTTCCAGTCCCTCTTCACCTCGGATCGCAACTTTTCTACGCCCCCAATGCTTTCTTTTTCCCCATTATCCCGCAGACGGTCGACCCCGTTGACCTATGCGACCTCCCTAGTAAGGAGTAAATCAGGGATGTTGTTTTTGGGATTGATCCCAACAACGTTTTTGGCCTGGATGGTTATTCGTCTTTCTTTAGATCTGCTGGGAGGTTGTTGAGACTGACGTTGAGGAAGTTGTGGTAGACTTCTTCTCGGGTCACCAGATGCCGGAGTCTATCACAACGACCTTTGTGGTTTGATTCCTAAGAGACCTGAGCCGAGTTCCTGGTCCCACTATAGACCTATCAGCCTTTCTAATGTGACCAACAAGATCATCTCAAAGATCCTTAATGGTCGCCTAACCCCTCTCCTCCCTTCCATCATATCTCCGAACTAGAGTGGTTTCATCAAGGATCGAGTGATCAGTGATTACATTATTTTCTCTCAGGAGATGATCCATGACATCTCCCATGCGAACCGGTTACGAGCCTTGTGCTGAACCTTGACATGGCTAAGGCATATGATATGGCCGAGTGGTCGTTTCTCAGGAGGTTCTGTCTCGGATAGGTTTTCCTGAGTGTTGGATTAGTTTTGTGGAGGCGTGCATGGAGCACTGCATGTTCTCGGTTCTAGTTAACGGTAGCCCCACTGACGTCTTTCCTTCCACCCATGGCCTTCGGCAGGGTGATCCCTTATCCCCCTCTCCTTTTGTTCTGGGGTGGGCTATCTGTCTCGTTGCCTTGACGACTTCATCTGCGACTTCCCGAGGATGACCTATTGCACGCGTGGCAATGGTCTTCCCATATCGCATCTCTCTTATGCGGATGACATTATTACCTTCAGTCGCGCGGATAATAATGGATCGACTGAGCTTATGCGCCTCTTGGGGCATTATAGCTCGGTATCTGGTCAGCTGGTCAGTGTGCAAAAAAGCACCTTCACCATTGACCATCAAATTGCCTACCACTGGGCCCATTGGGTCCACGAGCGCATTGATTTTGCACGGGACGACCTCCCCATTATCTATCTTTGTGCCCCTGTGTACAAGGGCCACCTCTCACTTGAGCTCTTTACTGACGTCAGGCAGAGGATGATTGAATGGATCTTCGGCTGGTCTCACAGTAACTCTCTTTTGGAGGTCGGCTTGCTCTGATCAAGAGCACGCTCAACACCCTTTTGCTTCATCTTCTTACGGTCTTTGACCCCCACCAGTCTACCCTTCATGAGCTAGATCAGATCCTGGCTCGTTATTTTTGGGGGCATGGGGAGGGCTCCCGGAGAGGAAGACAGGTCCACTTGGTGAGGTGGGACTCTGTTTGCCACCCACTCTCTGAGGGAGGTCTTGGGATCTGTCGTTTTTCAAATGTCGTCACTGCATTCTCTTATAAGATATGATGGCGATTTAGGGAGGGTAAGTCACTTTGGGCTCAGTATCTCAAGCAAAAGTACTCTCTTGAGGCGCTGCCCCACCCCTGTAGGGTGACGACCACTGCCCACGATAGTAGATAGTGGAGGCGCCTCACCAGGGTTGGTAGATGTGCTCAGATGGACATATTTTGGACTCTAGGTGAGGGTACATTAGTTTTTGGGATGACTGGTAGTTTAGTGAGGGCCCTCTTTCGAGCACTAGACAGGTTACCCAAATTCCCTTTCTGTAAGTGAAGGATTTGTGGACGGAGGGGTGATGAGATATGGATAGACTTGAGAGGATTTTGGGTACTGGAGCGGGCTTTAGCGATAAGGTGATAGATGAGATCCAGTAGATTTCTATCTCGGAGGACGGTTTGGACGGTATGAGGTGGAGACTTACATCTTTGGGTGCATTCTCTACGTCCTTGGCTTGGGGAAAAGTACGGCTGGGTGAATGGTTTAACCTTCTCTTGAGGGCCATCTGGACCGACCTACTTACCCCGACCATGTCTGTTTTCCTATGGCGTCTCCTTTTGCGCCGCCTAGCGATTGATACTGTGATGCATGCGATGAGGTTCTCTTTCCCCTCGCGGTGCTATTGTTGTACTGAGACCGGCTGTAACGCCCCGTATTTTATTAATAAAGGAAAGATACTAGCTTTTAAATATAAGCTAGCCTTTGTTAATAAATGTTCATGTTCATGTTCAAGTCTAAGTTATTCAGCTAGTCAAGTTCCAAGTTCGACGTTAAGTCGAAAATATACTCGGTTAATTTTATTTATTAATCGAGTTAATTCCAGTAATTAATCTCGTTCCGTTTATTTTAATAAGTGGACCTCAACAAGCTGGGATTAATTATTCTAATGGTGGCATATTAATTGAATTAAGAATATTCGATTAATCGTCAAAGAGTAAGTTCAAGCCAATTATCGAGTTTCAGTTAAAAGTTTGACTTTTAGTCGATAAGTATTCGGTTTGATTATTTTAGTAACCGAATAAGTTCTCAGATTTAATTCCAATTCATATATGAGTTTGGGATTAATAAATATCAAGCGAGGTAATATTCGAATTAATTTTCGAAGTCAAGTTTCGACCGAAATTATGTAAGTTCGGGAAGTTTAAGTTCATGTCCATACTTAGAATATTTTCTAAGTATTAAGCTTTGAAATCGTCCAATTGCCGTAAGCTTATCATAAGCCACACGGCCATTTAGTTATGTTAGTGCAACCAAGTTTAAATTGTACTAATCATGCTTAAGGTAAGTATATTTCTGCCAATTGCCGTAAGTTATGTTTTATGGTCAAACTTTCTACCATCATGGACATGTGGAAGCTTGGGGTTGTTTAGGAGATGACTAAGCTAATGAAATAATGACTAAGCACATAAGTTAAACCTAAGGCTCTTCTTGTGTGGCAAGTATTGAGATATCATTAGCCATAAATTTTCTTCTCACCTTCACCTTATTTCACCGTTCATATATATGAGAGAATTGGGTGAAAATTCAGTTCATTTTTTCAATCATATACTTAGCACGAGAGTTAGTGTATTAAGCCAAATTAAGAGAAATTCTTCACGCACGCACGCCCAAGCAAGATTATCGAGCGGACACGAGAATATCACGAAATTAATCGAGTAGTTGAGGAGGTAAATTCTTCTTGACTTCATTCTGAAACTAGTATAGCCATGCCAGGTCCAAATTGAGTGGTCAAGTTCATGAATAAGTCATGGTTGTTCTCAGTTATGTCTTCATGTTCATGCTAAGCTACGTCTTTGTTTTGTCCGGCAACTCCTGAGCAAATTATATTCCTTTAGTCATTATTGGATATTTTATGATTTATCATGTCAAGAAATCGAGTTTTGCACAGGTAGTATTAAAGATTCGGATTTTCGAAGTCAATCGGCTTAAAAATAGATTTTTAGCTCCCAAAGGCAAAACCGTGAGTGAATGATCTGGTGTATACCCAAAGCGGACAATATCCTACTACGGGTTGACTGGGCTGTTACACCGGCGATTTTCATACAGAGACCTTCACCCATTGTTTTTAAAGAGTGAGACTGTGAGGAGAGTGTGAGATGTAACACCCCGCAATCTTGCTAATATCAGAGTCAATTTTTCGCAAAAACTTTTTCAATTAAAAACTCATTAATTTGCGAAATCTTAATCGGGATGCTACTAAACTTTTTTGTTATGAAAATCCGTTATCTTTTTCTAAAGTTTAACTATAAAGAAAAATGGATCATATTTAATCAAACTAGCACGTAATACTGAGCAAGATCCGACTGGTAAATCGGACCAAATCTGAAAACTAACATGCAAGTTTGAAAAGCTGTAAGTGTCAACGGAAATAAAAGCGTGGCAAAATATATACAACAAAAGTCCAAAAATGGCATATGGCCGAATCCATTACCACGACCACTGAACTGAGCTCACACCTCCGGCCCGACCCTATTATCTCAAAAAGAAAAAGGAGTGGGGGCGTGAGCACTAAAAGCCACTGTGCTCTGTAGAAACTCATACTAAAGTAAACAACAATAATAAATATAATATCATGATCAACAGTATATAATCTGCAACTGATACTATACTGATACTAAAACTGATACTGAATCTGCCGGCAAAACTGACCGGAACCATGTGCACACTCCAGTGGAAATATTAAGGCTATCTGAGCCACCACCAGAACTTAGGATGGACTTACGGTATCTAACCACCACCCTAAGCGGAAATTGAATATACATATCTTGAACATGATAGTTGTAATTATATTTAATGTAATACCAGTCTGGGTCCCCATCTGTACTGCTGAATTTGAAAATGTAAATGCTGATTGTCTGCTGACTGCTTAAACTGTAAAAATATATAAATAAAAAAATACTAAGTGCTATGCTCAGAATTACTAAAAATAACTGCTAAGATGCTCGACTCACCACTTAGACGGGTCGGTCACGGGAATTGTCTTGATCGTCGGATATCATGAGCAGAAGCACCGGTTCCAATTTGACTGAGTCGAGCACACATTGAGATCTTAGTTGCGTGCTCCTCTGTTTAAGACCCCTGCTTTTGAGTTCTCACCTGGGGTTGGACTCCCACTTCTCTCCTTTCAAAGGACAACGATATACCTGGTTATTGACGATACCTACAGCTAAATCTAACGTAAGAGCGATGATAATTTAACTGGATTTATTGGAACAATCTAGGTTCTATTTTAACTGATTTTAAATTTGAACTTAACTGGTATTACTATACTGGACTGACTAGGCTCGGAAATCAACTAAAAT